>JAPKLW010002375.1:0-11120 GCA_026898455.1 Plectranthus barbatus | reverse complement strand
ACCGGATCCAATCCCTATATATATATATATATATATATATATATATATATATATATAGATATATATATATAAATACTCTAATATTTCATTTTGTCAATCAAAAATACACTCCATTATGAAAAAACCTCAATGTTTCTCCTATTACAAAAATTATCCTAATATTTAATTTTGTCAATTACCAAATAGCTTCAATCATTAACAGTGTTAAAAATTTGATGAATCATGCATTAAATCAAGCGTAATATTTCCCTTTTTATATAAATTAAAATTTACATATAATTCATCAGAATTTAACACTGTTAGTGATGTAGGGTATTTTAATTGAAATAATTAAACATTATGATATAAATTTAGTGGCATGAGAAACTTTAGGGTATTTTTCATACTGAAGGACATTTTTAATTGATAAAATGAAATTTTAGGGTATAATTAGTGATTAAGAAATATTAATGTATTTTTCTTAACTGATTAATATATTATACTCTCTCTGTCCCATATTATTAGTCCCAAATGAAAATGATTCAGAAACCAATGTATGTGGGTGTAGTGGAATTAATAATTTATTAGTGAGTGTAAAAAAGTTTGCTATTTTAGGAAACGGGACTAATAAATGGGACGGACAAAAAAGGCAACTGGGACTAATAAAATGGGAGTAGTATTTTTCATAGTTTTTCCCTTTTGAATATTATAAAAAGTTGTTAAAAAAAATATGTTTATTATATTCTTTTTAATTTGGGTTTGTTGTTTTGGATTAGAGATGAATTACTATTTAATGTGACAGTTACTGGATTTTGAGTTTAAGTTTGGTATTTTGAATTAAAGATAATTTAACTACTAATTAGTGGTTAGTTTGAAATTGGTATTCTGGAATAGAGATGAATTATTGTATTATTTATTTGATTTTAGTATTTTAAGTTGGAAATGAAAAATTAGCGGAGAAAATTTTCAAAATGCCCCATGTTATAATTATCTTCAAAAAATGCCCCAAGTACACATTTCTGTCAAAATTCAGTTGTCAGTTGGCACGAATTTAGATGTATTATGTTAAATAACGAATTTTGAAATAAATAATGCTGAAATCAACTCAAAAAGATGATGATGACCGTTGATGACTTGAATATATTTGGAATTTATTATATATAATTTTGCCAAAAAAAAAAAAGTTGAAGTCAGGACCGGCTCGGTGGTCCTGACCCGGTTCATGATGTATGGTGATGACTTGAATTTATAAAGAATACATAATTTTTTTTAAAAAAAAAAGAGTGAAGTCTGGACCGGTTCGGTGGTCCCCGACCCGGTTCATTCCGGTCCTGACCCCAGCAGACCGGTCCCCACTTGAATATTATATTTTTTTAATTCACATCAAAACCCTAAAATCCTACCCCATTTCATTCCCAAACTTTCCCCCCTACCCTGGTGCGCACGGCTGTTGTTTGGAGAAGAAGAAGTGGTCCTTCTCAAGATCAAGTCGGCACCTACACCCACATTTCCTCTCTCCATCTTATTTAATAGCTGAATATGGTATGTTTGTTTGTTGTTGAATCTATTTGTTATTTTTTTTTCGAATATAATCCTAAATATATGTTTATTATGTTTTGGAGTTGTTTGTATTTTGTGTTTCCATGGAATTGTTTGAAAGCATATACATTTGTGTCTTGGTGATGACTTGAAAGTGCTTGGTTAAAATTTTGTTAAATAATAAATATTTTTGTTTGGAAGGGTTCGAATTTTTATTCAAATACTTTTGTTTGGAATTGTTAAATATTAGGTGATGATTAATTGTTAGAATTTTTATGTTTGGAATTTGTTAAAATGTTTGATGTTGGTGATGAATTATTGAAAGTGGATGTTCGAATATTCATGACATTTTGTCTATTTTATTTAGCACTTGTTTATTTCATTAGAATATTTTAGTAACTGTAATTTAAAATAATTATAAATTTAATATTAATTGTGCAGGTTCAATTTATTAGACCACATTTACGTAGCGTAAATTGTAAGGTTAATTTGTGCACGAAGGTGACTATATTGGAGACAATTAATAAAACGTTGACTTCAATAGGGGGTGACGATTTGGTTGATGAGTTTAAGAATGGACCGTTTGGTAAACTTTTAATTTGGAGAGAAAATGGAGCTAGTGCCTCTCAGCCATTAGTACGACTTTTAAGTTATCAAATTAGTAGTCCGGACCCTAATGCTTTATGGTTTCATATTGGTGGGCAGACTATTTGTTTTGGGGTGGGTGAGTTTGCACTAGTGACTGGTTTGAATTTTGGATCTTCTGATTTTGATCCTTGTGGTACCCACGATCCTTCTGAGACGTCGGTGTATACCCTGTTCTGTGGTGGTAAATCTATCACAGCTAGAGACTTATTACTGATATTTAAGGAAACTAAAGTTCGAAGGAATAACCACGAGTTGTATTTAAGAGTGGCTAATATATTAGCCATGTGGGTTTTTGTTTTAAGGTATTCAGAAAAACGTCAGATCGAGAGTTGGGTTTTTATTTTGGTAGATAATTGGGCTAGGTGGAACAATTTTCCGTGAGGGGTATGCTTATAAGTCATTAAACCTACTATTTAGATCAAGCTCCCGTGCAGATAGAAGCAAAAGGGACACTTCATTTGGGCGGTCCAATTTGGACTCTACAGGTATAATTTTAATTTTGTAATGTTATTATAAAAAAAATTCTTGTAATAATGAAGTTTTTTTTAATGTAATACATGAATTTGTAGGTTTGGGCCTATGAGGCTATTCCGTTGTTGGGCGCATACTGCGCCAAATTGATAGCCCCTACTAATCTCCCTCGATTTACGAAGTGGTTGTTCAAGAGGCCAGCTAAGATCGATTGGGTTTCTTTCTTTGCTCAAGAATAGGTATAAAGGTAAATTGTATCCTTATGAAGTTAATATTTTTCTAACTATAATTTGTTCTACTGCAGAGAGAAGTCTTCACCAACCTGATCCCATTTGAAGTTGAACAACACTCTTTGTACTATCAGTCTTCTCAGATGCCTGATTGTTTAAGTGTTATTTTCCGATTCCCAGAGAACCCGATACGAACATTGGAAATAGAGATGATGGAGCAGAGGGGTCTCGAGGACAAGGGTCTCGAGCAAAGGGGTCTCGAGGACAGGGGTCCCGTGGAGAGCAGGGGCATAGTCAGAATCAGGGTGATGAGGGTCATGGGTATGGTGAGGGTCATGGGTATGGTGAGGATCAAGGTGGTGAGGATCATGAGGATGAGGGTATACAACATGATGAGGGGCATACTAAGGGTCGTAGAGACACAGCGGTACACTCTCCATCTCAGGGGCAGGGATCGAGAGCGTCTCATAGGCGCACTCGTTCTAGGAGAGATAGGGGGTCATCTAGTGGGGATTCACGAGATTCTAGGAGGTATCGACATTCTCAGTCTTTTATGGATAGGGTTCGTGCAGTTGTCACTGAGGCTATCGATGTAGCAGTGCCCAGGGCAGTGCAGAGGGCAGTTGATGCTGCAGTGAACAATGCAGTTACAGAAAGGGTTATCCCTCACGTGACCAGGCTAGTGACAGATTTATTCAATTCAGGCAGATGTGGGAGCCGTACAGATGCTGGTGTGCATGCACAGAGGGGGGAGCCCAGACCTAGTCCTCCCCACCAGTCTCCTTCTAGACATTCTATATCCCGACATGGGATGCATATAGAGGACGCTGGACTGTCCCACCAGTATCGAGATGATATACAGACCGACCTGCTTGAGACTGAGGAGCAGCCCCCACATAGTGCTTCTCGGGCCTCTTCGGAGCGGCGACGCAGTGTATCCCATCGTTCTAGTGAGCACAGACGTAGTGTCTCTCGTCGTTCTACTGAGCACATACAGAGTGTGGAGCCCCCATTTCCTTATATGCTTCCACGTGATATTCAGCTTCAGGTATATTTAGATTTTGTCGATATTCCACTGCTGTTTATTTTGATGTTTTATATTGTGTTGATTCTTAGGAGGATGATGGACGGCCTTTGGGTATTAGTATGGCCTTGGAGGATAACTACAACGAGTATCGGCGCAGTGGTGAACCTGGTATTAGGAAGTGTTATGATAACAATCAACAATGGCCACAATAATTCTTTACGATTTTAGAGGATTACCATCAACCATTAACTACGAAGGTAATTGACTTGTACGTCATGGCGTTGCAGAGAAGTATCTACCAGGTTCCAGGAACAACCCGGATCCTTTGACCCCACTTTTATGTAAGTAATTATGTAATTGTTAGAATTTAATTGTCGTAATTATTTCACAATATTCATTTTTCATTGATTGTAGGACACTATGAGAAATGATTATCAACTACATAAACAAGGTGCGATGGCGCCGGAGTCAGCTAAACTAATGCAGTTTATAAATGGTACAAATTGCGTTACTGGTTTAGATTGGATGGGTGCAAATACGGTAAGAATATATTTGGATTCCGCGCTTTTTGTTAATGAAATAATTCTCTATTTACCGATTTTATTCTATTTTACAGTTTATTGTACCGTGTTATGTTCGTAGGTGTTGGTATACCGTGCATATGTATATCCCTTCGTGGATTGCCTTACTGATTGATGCCTACGATGATCCCAACCGCTCCAGAATCCTGCAAGATGTCTTCACAGAAGTGAAAAAGATGACTGATAACATGCATAAGTATTTGAGCGCAGGCAATTATTGGGAAAAGAATAAGTTGAGATTGAGGGAAGTTTACAAAAGACCGATGGCATTTGAGAGGGTTTCGTATTTTCGTGCCCCTTTGAGAGCGCAGCATGGGACTTATGCATGCGCACACATAGAGATGTGTGTGTTGGCAGCACCTACTAGAGATTGGATGCAGAAGGCTGAGAACACTATTTTATTTAGGAGATTGATGGCTTTGAGATCATTTGACTTTTCTTATTGATTATGTATTTGAAAATATTGTATGAACATTTCTATTGGAGAAACAATGATTTTATTGCAATCTTCGTTTCAAACACAAATAAGACCATAATTGTTTGTCACTTTATCAGGACAACTATGCTTCGTATGTGATTCTGATCTACAAATACTGCATTTTTTACGAGCGCGCTGTCTACTAATAGATGTATGCTCTGCATCGGAAGGCCTTCGACTATTCCTCGGACGACCAGCTTGACGTCTAATATTCGGAGGTAAAACTAAGAGTGATGCTGCCTCGTTGGAAACCTCCCACTCATCTTGAGGCGGAAGCGAATTGACAGTTCCAGCATAAATCTCGCGCCAATTACTAGTCTTATAGTAACTATTGACATAGTCGTACAGGTTCACCCCGTTGTAACTGTCAAAATATTAAAAAAAGTGCAGACTTAATTTATTATAAAATAACAAAAGCATAATAATTTAATTCATACCGAATCGCAGCCATGGCATGTGAGCATGGCATGAGGTCCAATTGAAACTCACGGCATTCACAAGTGCAGGCCGACAGATCAACCTTCCAAGTCCTTTCTTCGTCGCTAACCTTGAATTTATTGTCGGAGATTGACACCACTTGATGTGAACATGCTATCTCGGAGAGTGGAGCAATCTTCTGCCATGCTTCCTCAGTTAAATCATCAGTTCTTGCATTAGCATTTGCTCGCCTCTGATCGAACTATTGTTCGAGTATTCCTCGATAAGTGTCAATAATAGAGCACACAGGCAACCGTCGAGCTTCCAGCAACCTTGCATTGAAAACTTTAGTTGCATTTGAAGTCAAGAAACTGTAGCGGCGGACTGGGCATTTCGACCTGACCACCGTTCAGGACCCACTGAAATGAGCTTCTCGTGAGCAGCAGGTTTTGATTGTCGAATTTGATCCATGGTCTGCCTATAGCTCGACAAATGATACGAATAAGCAGCAAGGTGGTACAACTTCACAATGGTCGGACCATAGGTTGTCAATTTATTCTGGAGATGATAAAAACAATATCCGTGTGTCGTACCCAGATATATTATGTTGACTGCATTTCCGATGCTAACGTGCTGGTCTGATACGATCAACAGTTGATCGCTGACTGCAAAAGATATCCTCAATCGAGAGAGAAACCAGGTCCAAGTCTCATCATTCTCGATTGGCCCAACGCCAATAGCTAGTGGAAAAACATTTTCATTGCCATCTTTCGTAACTGCAACTAATAAGATGCCTTTGCTTCTTCCCTTCAAGTGTGTGGCATCAATAACAATGACTTGTCTCAACAAGCCATTATTGAAAGCTATTCTTGACACACCGAGTGCAACGAAACAATGTCGGAATGTTCCATCTGGTGCAATATCCAGATCTGTGATCGTGCCAGGATTGTACTCCCGAAGCACCTCAAGATATCTAGGCAAGACCTTAAAGGAATCTGCTATACTGCCATACATCAGGGAAATAGCTGCATTTCTAGATCGCAAGGCAACACCGTAACTCGCTTGAATACCAAAGTTTCGTTACAGTTCGGCCATTATTACTTTTGGTTTGATGATTTGCCCTTGGCGACGCATCATCCGGGCAAAATACGCATCCACCACTTTTGAACAAATATTTCTGGATCCAATGCCCGCAAGGTTCAACATGCAACTATGATTTGGTTGAAAGTGGCGGACAATCCAGCAACCATCCCTGCACCTCGCTCGTATATGAAACGTACAGTTCTCGTTTTGTTTGCAAATATAATCAACACGGGTGCTATCAGACTTCTTCGCTGTCGGTGCTCCATATACCACAGACCAACAACAATTAGCAAATCGTCTTTCTTCCAAAATAGGGCACCCAAACTCAATTCCTGATCAAGTATGGCTGCCACATCTCTCACAACAGGTGCCTCGGACGTATCCAATGGCATGATTGGAACGAGCCAATTATTCATATCACCTGTAATTTGACAACTTTCTGGTAGGGTATTGGTAGGCATAAGATTCGAAATAAAAGAACTCATGCCGCCAGCTGATCTTATCCATGCAGAAAATTCTGCAACTGTGCAACCCATCAAGAAATTCTCGCCTTCATTATCGGAATCAGATCCAGATCCAGATGAGACTGAGTCAAGATCAGCCTCCTCGTCTTCTTCCTCTTCCACCACACCACCATCAGTTCGTGTGTGATATTCAGGATTGAAGCCAGCCTCCTCATCTTCGGTCTGAACATCGTAGCTCACTTCATTAGGCTCTTCATAGACTTCATCGTTTAAGTCAGGAATATGTGAACCCCGACTTCCACCTAGAGAACCCATATCAAAATGCATGGAAGATGAAAACCTTTGAAGTTCTTCTGCAGTTGGACTGTAATTCACATATGGTTGTGGACTCACTGAGGATATGAACAGGATGTAGGGGGATGGCTCCCGTTGAGAAGTGCCAACACCAGTGTCGATTGTAGGATTCATAATAATATTATCAGGCTCCGAGTACAAACGGAACAGTCGTTGCAGCTCGCCATTCTCCGTCAGCAATGAGGCTCCGTTTCTGCCGCTACGAGTTTGAGATGTAAAATATATATTGTACTCACCTCGAATATTTTCTGCATCAAGAATCATCTGGATGTTGCTTCTCAAGGCAGCTATTGATATATTGGCCGTTGATAAGTAAATCAATCGTTCATTCCCGCCAATATAGTGCCACGATTGATCGAACTGACCATTGTAGTGCAAAAATAGGTTGCACCAATTCTCAATTACGAAGTGTCGAAAGTGAGTAAGTGAGAGAGAGCGCGTAAGAAAAAGATGAGATAATTTTTGCAAGTGTCGAAAGTGAGTAAGTGAGAGAGAGAGCGTAAGAAAAAGATGAGAGAATTTTCGCAAGTTTCTGGTGAACGCAAGTTTGCAAATCAATTGAATTATATAAAGTAAAGTTACGTATATGATTCAATGAATGGACTCAAAGTCTACAAAAAATAATTGATGAAATTGATTAGTGCAGTACAAAATAGGTCGATTCTTACTGTTTTTTTTCAAAAAATAATTGATTAGTGCAGTACAAAATAGGTCGATTCTTACTATTTTTTTCAAAAAAATTAACAAGTTGGCATGCATGTGTCTGCATCGCAATGTACGACTTATTTGTATTCACACATATACTCAATAATTTATTCATTGCAGGAAACAAAAATTTAAAAAGAAAAAATCAACTCAAAAAGATGTAGGGATCAATTTAAAAAAAAAGAAAATTGGAGTCAGGACCACCGGTCAGATCGGGTCGGGACCGGTTCCTGGCCGGTCATCACCAAGTTGAACCAATCATCACCAATGTAAAAAAAAAATTTGCATTTTCGGTTTCCTGGCCGGTCAGCACCATTCTGAACCGGTCAGGAGCATTACTTTTAAAAAAATAATAAAGTGGTCATGACCGACCGGTTCGAACCAGTCGGCACCGTTCCTGGCCGGTCAGGATCACATATTTTATATATATATATATATATATATATATATATATATATATATAGGGGTTCACAAGTGGTCTCTTAGATGGGAGATGAGAATGAATCATGTGCATCCAAATATGTGTTCAGTCGGTTGAGATCAATTTGATGGGAGAAATTAAAAAGGTGCATTCGGTAATGAAAAAAAGTTGCAGAGTAAGGGTATTTATGTAAAGATGCAACCTCAACTACCAAACATTAATTCAAATCCCTTGAAATTTGCACATATTTCGAGCGTGAGTTTTTCCTTCTGAAAAGATAGAGTTCAAAAATAAATTTCCCAAAAAAAAAGTCACGCTGCCGCTGGAGGAGGGTGGTCGTGGGAGGCGCTGGCATGGCTGGCCTGATTGCTTGCGAAGCAGACGGCGGCGGGCGGCGAGGAGGATGACGATGACGCTGATGATGAACGCCAAGATGAGGCGCTGCTTGAATTTCTTCTTCTTCTCTTCCTGATGCCGCTAAGAGATGAGGTCGAAGTCTTGAAATGCCATTGTTGAGGGGATTTAGGTGTTTGAAGATGATGATGAACTCTGCCTTGGCCTTGCTTGGGGTTAAGCCATGGCAGAGGAGTTTTAGAGAAACGTTTTTGTATGTATGGATTGAAATGGTTTATTATACTGCAACTGTACAAGGGTATATAATGCATATTTACAGGCTTATATAATGCATATTTACAGGCTTACATAATGCATATTTGCGTGTTTATATATTTTCAGATGTAAGTTGCATTATTAAGCTTGTAAATATGCATTATCTACATATGCATAGTTGCATTATCTTATTTTTACTGCGATTATGTTTTTCAAAACATATGCAATAGTGATATCGTTTGAAAGATAATTAAATTATCTTTAATTTGATATACGGTAAGTTAAAAAATAATTTAAATTGAGTGAGATATGATTAATTCAAGTTTTATGAGGAAATTAGAGGAGATATAATATGTTGAAGAAAGAAATACGTGAGTTTGAGATGAAAGAGAATATGAGATTTTTTTGTGGTCCCCATGTTTAACTTACATAAATACCCTTATTACAAAAAATTAATTCATAAATTAAGTAATAAAATAAATATAGATATTAAATCTGGACCACTTATTTCATCAAATCAATGGTCATGATTTATTATCTTCTCCCATTTAAATAGGACTTGTGATATGATTACGCCTCTATATATATATATATATATATATATATTTTCCCCATATAGTGATGATGACCATATCAAGTCAAGATCCTATAAATTCCTTTTCTTTCCTTATTTATAAAATTGTTAAATTCATTATAATACTTAAATATTGCTCTTATTTAATAATATGGACATCATTACACTAATAATTGTCTAGATTTGATAGTTAAACGAAAATTATTATAAGAAATTGTACTTTTGGACATTTCTTATACATGTTTATAAAAGTGGACATTTCCTTGATATGTTTTAAAAATTTGGGCATTTTTAAATATTAAGACAAATTAGCGGTTGGTTTGATTTAGAAGTCTTACCCATCACAAAAATAAATAAATAAATAAATAAATAAAAAATTCTATCTACCAAAACAAGTCTTAAGATTAATGCCTCATCTCTCATTTGTCGTAGAGAGAGAGAGGGGAGAAACAATCACCGACATGCACATAATTAATGGCTATAGCCTACAGGCAATAAAAATCATCAAGAAAATCTCCCCAAGAGAAAATATTAATATTTAATAATTTGACATTGCAGCAGCCTCCCCTATCTAGATGTACACAGCAAAAAACTAAATAGAAGAAGAGACCCCAGTTTCTCCATTTTCCATTTTTCCTACTTTTTCCATGCAAAAAATTAAAGGAAAAAAGTTTTTCCTCAAGAATCTTCTTTGCTAAATCAAACAAGAGATAGCAACAAACACACAACCACCATTGCTAAACTGCTGAGCCTCACACTAGCACCGTTGTTGTCCGTGCCGACTCCACTTCCCGCCGGCCCCAGGCTGCCGCTGGTTGTTCCCGGAACGGTGGTGGAGCCACCACCGGCAGTCGGCGTTGTGCTGCCTACGCCGCTGCACAAGAAATTAAAGCATGTTAAAAAAAGAGACATGACATGATGAGAGACTTTCGAGATTCATGGTCAAACCCTTTTCAATCCCAATTTAATATTGTAATAATTTGAAGAAAAGAAATGAGGTTCAATAACATAAGACAACGAAGCAAAATAAACGTTTGTGCATCAACATCAAGACAGCTCACTTGAATTTGTTTATGTTAGAAATGATTAAATGCAATTGAATCTACCAATTCTTTATTCAGCAGAGTATCACCATTTTATTAATACTACTTGTCTCTAACTAGCAAAGTGGTGGTGTGAGGTATGACGCACTCACTATAATAATAAAATTACGGCAAAAACTCGTTCGAAACAAACATTGTTAGAGTTAGACACATGTATGAAAAGGTTGCTGTGGGTCACTTGTAATTAAGGCAAAAAGTAGAATTCACCTCAAAGGAAAACTGCCTTTTCTTCAAAACAAAATTCAGCAGCTACCAGATTCAAGAAAACTGCTTTTTCACTCCATAAAGGAAAAACACCTCTTTCTAAACCAAATGATTATAATTTTTTATTTCCAAAGATTCAAACTTTACAAGATCTGATAAGGAAAAACTGAGAAAAGATTGAAGATCAAACCTGGGACTGGCCTGGTACACACATCCAGTAGCCACACCTTCAA
>JAPKLW010002374.1:56660-92155 GCA_026898455.1 Plectranthus barbatus | reverse complement strand
GTTTTTCAGAGTATAAACGTTACGCAGCGGAAATAATATTAAAGTGTTTTCTTGCACGCTACTTACACACAGCTGACAACTGGCAACTGGTCAGCTGGTGCTGGTTACTCAGTATGCAGCTGACAACTGGTCAGCTGGTGATTCAAAACTTAGAATATTTTAGCCTTGTTTGCACAATTATGTATCAGTTTCAGGATATACTCCAGCACTTGAGTGCTGGGTTTAAAATATGAATGAAATGCAGAAAGCTGATAAATAACAAAGGATTTTTATAGTGGTTCGATCAATCAATCTACGTCCACTCTCCAGTCGAAGCACTGGAAATTCCACTAAGAGTAATCAGGTACAGGTCTCCTACGATCTATCTCTAGCTGGTGAGTGCCTCGTCCACCAGTTCACTAGATCAACCGCTCCCGGTCCTGGATCCTTCTTCAACTCTTCACAGCTAATGGAGTGCGAGCACGTCACTTCAACCTCCACAGCTAGCTGGGTGTTTTAGTTCTCCCAAGAACGTAACAGTCTCTACGGCAGAATGCCCGTAATTACTCAAGTGCTGGTAAGCACAGGAGCTGCTGTGAACTCTCTCGAAGGAGAAAGAACACCAAGTGAGATCTTTAACTTACAAGCTTGAGGCTTGAAGTCTCGTGTTTGATAAATCAACACACGGAAAGCCTTAAGAAAAGCTTCGAAAGTACTTTATGCGATTTTGCAGTAATATCAGTTCTTTCGGTGGTTGAGCAGATGAGTAGAATCATTCAATGTAACAACCGAGAGTTTGAATGTTGGTGGTTGCAACGTATTTATAGCCGCAGGAACCGATTCAAACTTTCTAGCCGTTTGGACGCATCCGGAAAGGTGTCAGACCTCGGATGTCCTTCTGACGGCGGCAGGTATGTTTTTCCGGAAAGGAACCATACCTTTGACCGCTTTATCTGACACAGATCTCTTTGTGTCAGAACGGCTCTCTCTGTCAGTCCGAGGAATAAGACTGGCGTCTTGTGACTGATAGACTTTAAGTTATCCTTCCTTAAAGTCATATTCTGTCAGTCGATTCCTCAGAGAATCTTCTTCTTGTCTCTACTACGCGGGGAGAGAGAATCTGGAATTCTGCTGGTAACATCTGACTGGTAGATCATACTGGTGATCTTGTGCTGGCAGTCTCTGCTGGTGACTTGCCCTGGCATCATCAAAGTCTACCAAATCTCTAGATGTTAACTCTTCTCGGAATCTCCCATGACTGGTGAAATCACCGCTGGTGAATAGTGTAAGGAACACGCATTCTCCTGGTAAGGTTTGTCAGCCGACTGCTGATGAAACCCTTCCCAACTGGTGAACAGTAGCCAGTCATAAGCGCTTCATACCGCTGGTGAACAGTGTCAGCACGAGTCTTTGTCAGCCGCCTGCTGATGAAACTTTTCCCAACTGGTGAACAGTAGCCAGTGGTAAGCGCTTCTCATGCTGGTGAACAGTGTCAGCATGAGTCTTGATCAGCTGCGACTTACAACTCAAAAGACCTAAACAGGACTTTACATTTAAGACTAGAGCTATGTAGAGATAACTGACGCTGGTAGGACTTAGGATTTGATCCACCAAAACTATAATCTAAACAAGTAAGCTACTGGGGGAGGAAACCTTAGACAGATTTCCCAACACTAACTCTATAACAACTCAATGAACTAATACAAAAGTTACAAGTATAGAATCAGTCTAATCACTAATTCTATTTAGTCAGTCTTATACATATGATTGACTTGATTTGACACATCACAATAATATTTCCTAATAAGTGCAAGTAAAATCGAACAAAAATGTTTTGGATGATTTTGGTTCGCTCGAAAATTTTCAAATCGAATTTTAGATTTGGTTAGGTCTGGGTTGAGGGATTTTGAGTTAAGTTTGAATCGAATCAACCGAAATCTCAATAAATAAATTTAATTTAGTTTTATATTATTAAATTATATTATTTGTGAATTATGTTTATGTAGTTTATGTATATATTATGTTTAAATATTAAATTTTTAATAGAAAATACATATATTTAAACTCACACACCCAGATGTTTTTGCGGAAGCTCGAACATGTGACGTCTTAGTCACAGGCAAGGTGTTTTCACCGCTACACCTCGAGCAAGGGATGTTTAAATATTAAATTTGTAGATGTTAATTGTGAATTATGTTTAATGTATGTAAAGTATTCAAAATATATATATTTATATTATTTAATTTATAAGAAATAAAATAGGTTTGGTTTATACCAGAATCTAAGTTTCGGTTAAGCTTGAACACTTTTTTTGGATAATTCAATTTGAATGTTTTAGAATTTTTAGATTGGTGGTGATACGAACTTTGCCGGTGTGATTAGAATTGTAGCCCAGGAACTTGACTGACGAAAGATGCATGTGGAAACGACAAAACAGAAGCGATGGAAAATGCAACACATTTGGATTCGAAAATCCTCAAGTACCGTAATCCAGAATAAATCTCCTATGAACCAAAAGGCGGATTAACCCAACAACGAAGAATATAATTGAAGATGCCACAAATGGATGCAAAATTCCGATTGAGTAGTCGAATATGAACTTCTATGGCGACCCTAAATGTTCGATAGCTTTCAGAGTTGGAGAAAATAACTCAAGAGTTTTATTAAACTGAAAACTAAAAAAATTCTTCCATATAAGGCCTATATATAGGAAATCTCAAATCCTAATCTAATAAGGAAATTAAAACTTGAAATTAAAAAACACCAAGGCCCAATATCATGGCCACAAAATAACTATATAAAATTCAATTAAGCAAAATCACTACACATAATTAAATTAATAACTCTTGGGCCTTTTAACTCCCCATCCAACATAGGCTTCTTCGAAAACTCTACAGCCTAAATCTTTAATCAACATGTGCAATCCATCTCTTAATGTCTTCGCTCTAGCTCTCGTCATCAGGCTACTAGGAATATAAACTGGATCATCTCTCATAGATGCTCCTTGGAATCAATAATTCCCCTCTTCTTCAAGAGGATTTGTCCTCAAGTCCAAGTTGTCACCTACATTAAAAGGACTCAAAACACAAACATTCAATGTAGCAGTAACATCATACTTACTTGGTAAATCCAATTTATATGCATTGTCGTTCAATTTCTCCTAACACTTAGATTGAACCATCTCCAAAATGTAACAATTTTGACCAGTGTTGCAAATGAAACCTCTTTGTTCACAAATGTAACCACACCCAATCACCAGGCTCAAACAACACCTTCTTGTGCCCTTTATTCGCTTGTTTTGCATACTGATTAGTGCGGGACTATATATTCTGCATAGCTTTCTCATGAATCTACTTCATAGAATCAACTCTTTTCGGCCCATCAAGATTAGTAAATATATGCATAGGTAATGGAGATAAATCCAAAGGAGTTAAAGGGTTAAAACCATACACAATCCAAAAGGTGAAAACTGAGTAGCATAATGAAAAGTACGATTATAAGCAAACTCAACATGAGGCATACATTCTTCCCAAGACTTAATCTTTTCCTTAATCATTGCCCTTAACAAAGTAGACTAAGTTCCATTCACTACCTCAGTTTGACCATCAGTCTGTGGATGACAAGTAGTAGAAAATAACCGCTTAGTTCTCAATTTACACCACAAAGTCTTTCAAAAGTAGCTCAAGAACTTAGAATCTCTATCACAAACAATGGACCTAGGAATACCATGCAATCTCACAATCTTCCTAAAGAACAAATTAGCAACATGAGATGCATCATCAGACTTACAACAAGGAATAAAATGTGTCATATTAGAAAACCTATCTGTAACCACAAAAAATAGAATCACTACCACACCTAGTTTGTGGAAGCCCTAACACAAGATCCATAAAAATATGAATCCAAGGTGCAGAAGGAATAGGCAATGAAGTTGAGAAACCATGAGAGCTAGACCTATACTTAGCATTTCTTCAAGTAATGCATCGACTACAGATCCTCTCTACATCACATTTCATGTGAAACCACTACCAGTCTGGTATTCTCTCCAACCTATAGGGTTTTGCCTCATGTTGCTACCATTGTCCCTCCTCTTGGGTTGTCCATTTATTTTACCTACCACGTGTATCATATCATCCAGCTCAACTATATTTCGAAATCTCCCAATACAGCTATGTTGGTCCCGATTATCAGGGTATAACTTGGCAGCGGAAAATGTGATTAATCGTTTCTTGCACTCTGCTGGTTACTCAGCTGACTGGGACCTTGTCAGCTGGTAAGTCAACTTGCACTCTGCGTACTCAGCTGACTGGCGACTGGCTCGTCAGCTGGTAGCTCAAGACTTAGAATATTTTTAGCCTTGTTTGCACAGTTATATCAGTTTTCAGATATACACCAGCACTTGGGTGCTGGGTTTTAAATCACTATGAAATGCAGAAAGCTGATAAAAGACAAATGATTTATAGTGGTTCGATCAACTGATCTACGTCCACTCTCCAGTCGTAGCACTGGAAATTCACTATAGAGTAATCAGGTACAAGTTGCCTACGATCTATCTCTAGCTGGTGCGACCCTTGTCCACCACTTCGCTAGATCAACCGCTCCCGGTCTTGATTCCTTCTTCAACTCTGATCAGCTGGTGGAGTGCGAGCACGTCACTTCAACCTCCACAGCTTCACTGGGTGTTTAGTTCTCCCAAGAACGTATCTTCTCAATACGGCAAAAGCCCGTAATAACTCAAGTGCTGGCTGGCACAAGAGCTGCTGTGAACTTCCTCGGAAGAGAAAGAACACCAAAGAGATCAGTAACTTACAAGCTGGAAGCTTGAAGTCTCGTGTTTGATAAATCAACACACGGATAGCCTTTAGAAAGGCCTCGAAAGATGTATGCGCTTCTGCTTGCTTGAGCGTAATAAATTTTCAGTCTTTCGGTAGGTGAAGAGTATTGAATGTCAGGAAGCAAGCTAGCAAGCGTCTTAAATGTTGGTGGTTCCGACCTATTTATAGACGCGGGATCCCATTCAAATCTTCTAGCCGTTTGGACACATCCGGAAAAGGTCTCTATCCTCGCATGTCCTTCAGACGGCGGCAGATAGGAATTTCCGGAAAGCGCCATGCTTTTGTCCACTTTATCTGACATTGATCTCTTTATGTCAGAACGGCACTATTCGTCAGTACGAGGAATCGGAACTGGTGTCTTGAACTGATAGACTTTAAGGTATCCTCCCTTAAAGTCATACTTTGTCAGTTTATTCCTCAGACGAATCTTCTTTTTGTCTCTAAGACACTGGGAGAGAGAATCTGGAATTCTGCTGGTAACATCCGACTGGCAGAACATACTGGTGATCTTGTGCTGGCAGTCTCTGCTGGTGACTTGCGTTGGCACATTCTAAGTCTACCAATTTGTCTGGATGTTAACTCTTGGAATCTCCCATGACTGGTGACTTCACCGCTGGTGAACAGTGTCAGTGAGAACACCTATTCTGCTGGTAGGATTTGTCAGCCGCCTGCTGGTGAAATCCTTCCCAACTGGTGAACAGTAGCCAGTCATTAGCTCTTTCTCATGCTGATGAACAGTGTCAGCACGAGTCTTTGTCAGTCGCTTGCTGGTGAGACTTCTCTCAACTGGTAAGTACATCTCATGCTGGTGAACAGTAGCCAGCATGAGTCTTGATCAGCTGCGACTTACAACTCAAAAGACCTAAACAGGACTTTACATTTGAGAACTAGAGCTATTCTAGAGACAAACTGACGCTGGTAGGACTTAGGATTTGATCCACCAAAACACCAAAACTAGAATCTAAACAAGTAGCTACTGGGGAAAGGAAACTTAGCCAAATTTCCCAACAAGCTAAACCAAAAACCTTGTCATCATCACCTCTCTATCCTCCACTACATTGGCACAAATAATGGCCACTTCCACCCCCTTAAAATACTCATCCACGCTCCAACTACCCTTTCTCAAGTTCTGCAGTTTGTTTTACAAACTAGGCACAAAGCACCTCCTCATGACAGTCTTCATCTCGTCCCATGTGTCAATAGGTCTCTCCCTATTCCTTCTCCTACTACTCACCAACTAGTCCTACCACACATGATCATAATTATAAAATCCAACGGCTGCCAACTTCATCTTCTTCAACTCTGAGCGATTGTGGAACTTGAAAATCATCTCCACTTTTCTTTCCCACTCTGGGTACAACTCGGGGACAGAATATTCACTTTCATTGTCCTTAGATTATTATCATATGAGTCCTTCGCATAGTCATCGACGTCCTCCTCATACTAAGGACTCCTTCTCCTATTTGTATCCCTGCCTCCTCTACCTGAAGGGATTCGTGAACTGAATCACGAAGTCCGTTTACCAAGGATCGTTAATTGGAATATCAAAATAAATTGCTATCCCGATGAATGATCCTAGCATGCTCCTATATTATTATGCATAAGAAGGTTTATGCGGAATACCTGGATTGATGAACTCTGAAGAACGAGTGTGCGGAGATTCCCTTTGATCTTTCCCACGCACAAAGATTTAATTCCTAACAGATTGAGGAAATAAATCTTGAGAAAATAAAACAGTTATTTTCAAAAACAAGGAGAGAGAGAAGAAGAAATATCCTCCTGATTTGATCTTCTAATCTGTATCCCAACTCGATCTGAAAATCTGGTGAAGATCCTCTATCAGATCCCTTGCCCGGTTGAGAAGCAGAATTTCCTCCTCGTTCTTAGTTCTTAGTCGATCACCACAGCTCCCAAATCCTGGTTTGCTGTGTGCAACTTATGATCTTGTGGTGTGTTGAGATCTAAGGAACTGAGGCCTATTTATAGGAAAATACTGGACTTTTATTGGGCTTGAGTTTCATGGGCCAGACCAGGGACCAGAATGCAAATAGCAAATAAGGCCTATCAATTAATTAATTCTCATATTCAACCCAGAACATAATTAATTAATTAATTAATATTTATTCATTCCACCAGAGAATCAATACTGTCCTACCTATTTGCTACCACGTTTTGAGGTACGGGTTGCATGGGCTCGGTATATCCCCACATTTAAGGTTACAGACATTCGTTAATTAATTTAAGCTCTGACAAACTATTTAATTAATTAAAATCTTATATTCCTGAGTCAATCCACTCAAACATTTTCACTTATTCTTGAACTTAATCAGCTTGCAGGACTTTAGCATGACAAACCTTTTGAGCTGCTCAGGGAATGTCACCATCCTATACTGGATGTGGTTACCTAGTTCTAGTACCAGACAGTCATACACAAACTGCTATTACCCAAAATACAGATATACAAGCTCAACTAGAGCCTTTCACTGCAACTCAAAGTAATACACAATCCGCATATACTTCTGTACCTTCATATAGGCTTAGGATCTCATCAAGCCATAGAGATCTAGATTCTTTTAATGTCAAATAAGAGAATCGATCTCGACTTAGGTCCTTATCAATGTGTGCACCACACCAGCATACCAAGCCATCCAAGATAAAATGCTTATTACTGCGTATGCTGCAGCCTACACCAACAATTTATCCTGGAACTGTCTCAACTGTGATAACAATTTATATCTCGCGGTCAAACGATCCATACGATCTTCCGTGATCTACTACACACCGTATGATCTCCCTATCGACGAGATAAGAGGATAATTGCGTTTGCGACACATGTTAGTTAATTCAGACAAGAGATGAACATACAACATTTATGATTCCCAGTATATTAACCAATCGACCTTGTACATAATATACCAATCATAATGCTTTCAGTATATAAATCCATCAATCTCCCACTTATACTCAAAGCATTATACAGGTGCTTTCCAGAGTATAACGCGTCTAAACTAATCTAGCTATTACATCAAACATTCTACGTGGATAGCTTTGCCCTCAGCCCAAGGTTAAGTACATGCATCTTGTAAACCTTCTGCTGCAGAGCCTTAGTGAATGGATCCGCTAGATTATTTCTTGTATCAATCTTCTCTACTAGCACATCACCCCTTGCTACAATTTCTAGTATAATATGGTACTTCCTTTCAATGTATTTTCTTGCTCTGTGAGTTCGTGGTTCCTTTGAATTAGCCACAACTCCCGAATTATCACAGTATATCGTGATTATCTTGGGCAGCTTAGGAATCACATCCAACTCCAGAAGGAAGTTTCGAAACCATACTGCTTCTTTCGAAGCTTCAGAAGCTGCCACATATTCTGCTTCCATGGTGGAGTCCGCAATGCACTTCTGCTTTGCACTCCTCCATGATATGGCCCCACCTCTTAATGTAAACACATAGCCAGAGGTGGACATCTTTTCGTCTCGGTCTGCCTGGAAATCCGAATCAGTATAACCCACAGGGCACAAATCCTCACACTAATAGACGAGATAATAGTCTCTAGTCCTTTTCAAGTATTTGAGTATGTGCTTTACCGCGGTCCAATGCGCCTGTCCAGGGTTAGACTGGTATCTCGCTACCAAGCCTAAAGCAAAGCAGATATCTGGCCTCGTACATAGCATTGCATACATGAGGCTCCCCACGGCCGATGCATACGGCACGTTCCTCATTTCATCTTTCTCCCTTTGTGTCACCGGACACTGATCCTTGGAAAGATATATGCCATGTCTGAAGGGTAGCAGACCTTTCTTGGCAGTTTGCATGCTGAAACGGGCAATCACAGTATCCACATATGATCCTTGAGACAAGGTCAGCATCCTCTTATTGCGCTCCCGCAATACTTTTACCCCTAGGATGTATCTTGCCTCCCCTAGGTCCTTCATATGAAACTGCTCGGATAACCACCCCTTTATGCCCAACGATACTTCCACATTGTCGCCAAATAGGAGAATATCATCTACATAAAGTGCAAGGAACACTACGCTTCCGCTGACACATAGACGGTACACGCAACTCTCGTTTGAGCATTGTGAAAATCCATAGGATTTAATCACTTCATCGAAACGCAGATTCCATGACCGTGAAGCTTGTTTAAGTCCATACAGCGACTTCCTTAGCTTCCAGACCAAATGTTCTTCGCCCTTCTGCACATAACCTTCTGGCTGTTGCATATAGATGTCCCTACCTTCTTCAAGGTACCCATTTAGAAACGCAGTTTTGACATCCATCTGCCAGATTTCTAGGTCCTTATGTGCTGCTATGGCTAGGAGTATACGAATGGACTTAAGCATGGCTACCGGTGAGAAGGTCTCGTCATAGTCTACACCTTCTTTCTGACTATAACCCTTCGCCACCAGCCTTGCTTTGAAAGCTGTAATTTCACCATTCGCTCCTTTCTTTCTTTTGTATACCCATTTACACCCTATGGCTCGACAACCATCTGGCAAATCAGTTTTCAGGTATACATCCATAGCCGTAATTGATTCTATTTCAGAATCCATGACGATCAGCCATTTGTCTGGATCTTTATCAGATACCGCCTCATCATATGTCCAGGGATCGGTATCATCCAGTCTGTTTTCTGGGATCAAGTCAAAAGACTCTCCCACGAACATGTACCTTCCGGGTTGGTGGATAACCCTCCCACTGCGACGAGGCATCTGAACCGTGTCAGTAGTTGGCACAGTACGCGTTGGTCCCATACCTTGCATTAGAGGCAGTGTTGGTATAGCCTCACCTATTGTAGGTGGAATTACCATTACACTGGGCTTTCATGATGGAATTGCTTCTTTGTCCTCAAGCTCGTGGAGGACAATTTCACTCTAGGATCTGTGCTTTCTTACATATTCGTCCTCCAAGAATCTCGCATTGGTACTGACAACGACTTTCTGATTCTCAGGACAATAGAAATAACCACCTTTCATTTGCCTGGGATATCCTACAAGCATCAGCTTACACCTACTTTCTAACTTATTAGGTTCCTTTGTCAGCACATATGCTGGACAACCCCAAACCCTCACTCTGTTCAAACTTGGCTTTTGCCCATACCAAAGTTCCAGAGGTGTTTTAGGAACTGATTTAGAAGGTACCAGGTTAAGCAAATAGGCCGCTGTCTCCAAGGCATATCCCCAAAACGAAATCGGCAAGCTTGCATAACTCATCATCGACTTGACCATTTCCAAGAGAGTTCTATTTCTTCTTTCCGCTACACCATTTTGTTGAGGGGTTCTAGGTGCAGTCCACTGGGATGTAATCTGACAAGTACTGCAAGAACTCGTTACTGAGGTATTCACCACCACGATCTGATCGTAGTGTCTTGATAGTCTTACCTAGCTTCTTTTCTACCTCAGTCCTAAACTCTTTGAATTTCTCAAAGCATTCAGACTTATGGCGAAGCAAATAGACATATCCGAATCTTGAGTAATCGTCGATGAATGTGGCGAAGTACTCATAACCTCCACAAGCTTGCGTGGATATTGGTCAACATAAGTCAGAGTGGATCAATTCCAACACATTCTCTGCTCGAGACTGACTTGCCTTAAAAGGCCTGGTCGTCATCTTTCCCTCTATACAGGACTCACAGATTTGATGCGGTACCACTTGGAAAGAATCCAAGAGCCCATCGCATGCTAATCTTTTCATCCTCTTTAGATTGATGTGACCTAGTCTCAAGTGCCAGAGATATGTTTGATCCTCATCGGAAGAAAACTTTCTCTTCAAATGATTATTATTATTGGATGAGTTTGCAACATTCACGGAAGATTTATGCATACAATCAATGATATAGAGAGAGTCAATCAGTTTGCCATGACAGATAACACCGTTATTACCAATGATAGAAACTCTAATATAAAAAATAACTGAATATCCATCACAAAATAATTGGAAACTTAAATTAAGTTCCGCCGAAAAACTGGCACATATAAAACATCTCTTAAAATCAAAACATTGTTTTCAAAGCATAAAGTAAAATCTCCAATGGCTACTGCTGAGACTCGCTCTCCGCTTCCCATTGAGATGGTAATCTCGTCATGCTTCAGCTGCCTTGTCGGCCTGAACCCCTGCAAAGTATAACAAACATGGTCAGTAGCTCCAGTATCCACTACCCAAGAATGGGTAGAAACCAATGCTAAACATGTTTCCGTTATAAATGCAAATGACGTACCATGTCTACCCGTGCCGAGCACTAGACAATCTAGTTCACTTCGCTTGCGTTTGCATGGCCTGATGACATCTTCTGCTAAATCAGCTTCATCTAACCTTTTAAGCATTTCCTTTGCTTTGGCAACTGTCTTGTCAAAAGCTGACAAAGTTGGAGCAAATTCTAATGCCCTAAGATCAGATTCCTCGCGCATCAAGGCTAAGAGTAACTCAGGAAGAGTAAACTCGCGCCTGGTACCGAGGGATTTGATGAAATCATCATAAGAATCAGAGAGAGAGTGCAGGACAATGTTTATTTCTGCCCGCTTACTGACTTGTCCACCTCCCTTTCTGTAGTTTCTCATGATTCTCATCATACTGATAAAGTGCAGAAGCAACGAACTCCCATCAGTCATCCTCTTGCAGACCAGGTCCTCTATAATATTATAACTGAAAGTTCGTCTCACCTTCCCATAAACCTTCACAAGGTCACTCCATATCTCAATAGCAGTTCCGAACTTCTTGCACTTGAGCTTTAATTCTCTAGACAGACTCTTCATGATGAGTCTGCGGGCAAACTCATCAGAAGCTACCCATCTGTCATAGAACACTCGCTCATAACCAGTACAGTTCCAATACTTGGGAGTTAGAGAGTCTATGTAAAGTATATGAGCATGTTTTGCAGTGCAGAGTATTTCCATGAAGCATAACTTCCACTCAAGAAAATTCAGACCAGTTAAAGGGTTTGTTATTAAGAGGTTGACAACGTGAGCAATAGAAATGTCTGAAAACAATAAATTAAAACAGAAATTAAAACATAGTCGCAAACTATTGAAACAATTAAATATTGAAACCTTATAATAAAGCAATATGAATGTTTCCTCCAATTTGCCTAAGTATTACTATTGCAAGCCACACATGTGGACGTTTACAACAAAACATTTCACCAGACTGTATCTTTCAATTCCAGTCCTTTAATTCCAATCCATGCCCGGGTTCCTTAGACAAATAGAATTAATAATTAGAGACTAACTTAAGACCATATTATCCTACTGAGCAGGGACATCACAAATGAGTTATACTCTGGATAACATCTAAGCTAGCTTACCACCAAAGCTAACCCTCCCATATAAGGATCTATTAGAACACACCCGATCCCTATAATAAGACTGTCTCATTTAATTCAATCCCTAGAGAACTTATAAAAATTCAATACGCAAGCTACACATGTAGACGTTTACGCATGAACTCCCACTTCTCACATGAAATAAATGTTTGTTTTAAGAATCCTATCTATTAGAACTTATGAATAATAAATTAAGTAAGCAACACATGTAGACGTTTACCTAATAAATTACCCACTTCCAATAAAGGATCGCTTTGTGGAGGTCTTACTAAATTATGAGCTTAGTAATTTTTAGTTCATAAGGTTCAATTGCAAAGATTATTTTATGTAGCCATAATTATAACATTGCTAAAATTCTATCATGCATGGCATGAACCCCGAATTTATATTTAAAATTAATTACACAAAATAAATCACATAGCATGCTTTAAAGCTGTAAATAAAAGCAGTAAACGTGCTCTTATTATCTACAACATGCTTATATGCTGCGCAATTAAATTAAACACGTATATCATGCGAAGACAGATAATAAAGCAAATAAAAAATGTCCTCGTGGCCCCATGATACGAAATAAAATTAATTCTAACTATTACAAGTTGAAATTAATTATACAGATCTACGACTGGGCTCCCACTACTTGGACTGAGATCTGAATTTATTTTCTGAATCTGGGCCTCCAAGATTTGATTTATCAGAAAATTGGACAACTGGGCCAGTTAACTAAATCGCGGGCCTAGGCACACATTGCAAGCCCAATAGCCCGTGAGAACTTGGCCCGACGAGCCACCACCGGCAAACCACCGCCGCCGGCGACTCGCCGCCATCGTGAGGACTCCCGGCATGAGCAGCAGCCATGCACGTACGTGCATGGTTGCAGCCCGCGATGCCGCCTCCTATGGTCGTTGCCTGTTTTGCATGCCGCCGCCCCAGCTTGCCCCGACCGTTGCCCGAACTGCCGTTCACCTTTCTTCTCTACTGTCGGCCTCCATGACTCACCGGAGTCGCGCAAGAACGGAATCAGAAGCTCGATTGAACCACAAAAAAACCCTAGGGTTTTTCCGCACCCGGCTCGCGTGCCCAGCCTGTCGCCGCCGCAGCCCGCATCGCCGGTCCTGCACCACCACCTGCTCCGCCTGATAACATCGACTGAGGGGGGAGATGCGCTGCTGGCGAACGCGCAGGGTCGCGTAGGTCAACTTGCGCAAAACCTAGGGTTCCCTGGCCGCGCGCCGCCATCCCGGTCGCCTGCCCCGCCTTCCCTCGCGCCTTCAACCTCGCCCGGAGCCGCCGCACCCCGACCCTGGCCGACCATGGGCCACGCAGCCATCGCCTGCGTGCACGCGCGGCTGCGCCGCCACTGTGGCCTCGCTGTGCGCCCTGCCGCCGTGCCCCGCCGTGCATGGCCCTGCTGCCGTGCCGACGCCGTCATGCATTGTGCGGCCCTTCGTTCTTCGTGTTCTTCGCATTCTTCGTTCTTTGTTTTACAGATTTAATTTTTGAAATAAAAGATTACATGGAATAATCCTAATTACAATCTAAAAATCTAAATCTAACCACAGATTTATCTCGTGGGTGAAAAACGAATACATATAAAAGGGCAGATTAACCCGAAAACCACGAGGACGAAAAACATAGAATTCAATCCAAAACCATCCATAGCATGCATTCAATAATAATAATCATGCAATTCATATGCAATATTATTTTTCCGATAGAGCCAATTAATTGAACCTGGCTCTGATACCAATTGAAGGGATTCGTGAACTGAATCACGAAGTCCGTTTACCAAGGATCGTTAATTGGAATATCAAAATAAATTGCTATGCCTATGAATGATCCTAGCATGCTCCTATATTATAATGCATAAGAAGGTTTATGCGGAATACCTGGATTGATGAACTCTGAAGAACAAGTGCGCGGAGATTCCCTTTGATCTTTCCCACGCACAAAGATTTAATTCCTAACAGATTGAGGAAATAAATCTTGAGAAAATAAAACAGTTATTTTCGAAAACAAGGAGAGAGAGAAGAAGAAAAGTCCTCCTGATTCGATCTTCTTATCTGTATCCCAACATGATCTGAAAATCTGGTGAAGATCCTCTATCAGATCCCTTGCCCGGTTGAGAAGCAGAATTTCCTCCTCGTTCTCAGATCTTAGTCGATCACCACAGCTCCCAAAACCTGGTTTGCTGTGTGCAACTTATGATCTTGTGGTGTGTTGAGATCTGAGGAACTGAGGCCTATTTATAGGAACATACTGGACTTCTATTGGGCTTGAGTTTCATGGGCCAGACCAGGGACCAGAATGCAAATAGCAAATAAGGCCTATCAATTAATTAATTTCCATATTCAACCCAGAATATAATTAATTAATTAATATTGATTCATTCCACCAGAGAATCAATACTGTCCTACCTATTTGCTACCACATTTTGAGGTACGGGTTGCATGGGCTCGGTATATCCCCACATTTAAGGTTACAGACATTTGTTAATTAATTTAAGCTCTGACAAGCTATTTAATTAATTAACATCATATATTCCTGAATCAATCCACTCAAACCTTTTCACTTATGCTTGAACTTAATCAGCCTGCAGGACTTAGCATAACGAACCTTTTGAGCTGTTCAGGGAATGTCACCATCCTATACTGGATGTGGTTACCTAGTTCCTATACCAGACAGTCATACACAAACTGCTATTACCCAAGATACAGATATACAAGCTCAACTAGAGCCTTTCACTGCAACTCAAAGTAACACACAATCTGCATATAATTCTGTACCTTCATTTAGGTTTAGGATCTCGTCTAGCCATAGAGATCTAGATTCTTTTAATGTCAGATAAAAGAATCGATCTCGACTTAGGTCCTTATCAATGTGTGCCCCACACCAGCATACCAAGCCATCCAAGATAAGATGCTTATTACTGCGTATGTTGCAGCCTACACCGACAGTTTATCCTGAAACTGTCTCAGCAGTGATAACTATTTATATCTTGCTAGGTCAAATGATCCATACGATCTTTCGTGATCTTCTACACACCGTATGATCTCCCTATCGACGAGATAAGAGGTCAATTGCGTTTGCGACACATGTTTGTTAATTCAGACAGGAGATGAACATATAACATTTATGATTCCCAGTATATTAACCAATCGACCTTGTACATAATATACAAATCATAATGCTTTCAGTATATAAATCCATCACTTCCTCTACGTCCTTTTCTTCCAGCACTCCTACAGCTATTAGTGGAATCTCATTAAGTCTTCTCTGCAATTGAGAATTGAAGGTCATCGATCCATTGATGTATGGCTTCAATCTCACTCTTTAGCACCCGATTCAGTTATGATTTCAAAGCCTCCATCATGAACTTGGATTGCTGATATGTGTGTGAAATGGCTACCTTATTAGTGCATTAATGTGATGATTTCATGCGTATTTCACCCACATATCATATGTTTTTTTTTAGATTTGATGTGTTTTCAAGTTTGTTGTGTTTGAGTTGTGTAGGTAGACGATTGAGCATAAATCCATGAGTCAGAGCAAACTTTGGGATGGATCTCGACCCAAATCTTGCATATGTAAAGTGGATTTCGACCCGAATGGAGCATGGGGAGCTGAAAGGGTGAGATAGAGCAAAATTTTGACCCAGATCCATCTCCGTTCGATCAAAATCTTTCTCTGTAGGGCAGATTTCGACCTAGCTCTCCTGATCTCGGTCAAAATCTGCCTTACAGAGGCAAATTTTGACCAAGATGATGTCATCCCAGGCGAAATGATGAGGGATTTTCTGGAGGTTTCTGAGCAGGGGACCATTTCGGTCGAGTTGGTTGAGAAATTTTTGTACTTTTTCGACGGTTATTCATCTCCAAACTCTTCCAACTTCATTCAATTACACAGTTGAAGGAGTTTCAAGGCTAAATTTATCTAATTAGAGGAGGATTTGAAGAAATAGGTGAAGATCAAGGAATAGAGATCCACAATTAGGGGAAATCAATCATCCAAACTATATTTTGTAATGGCTAGTTTTACTCTTTGTATTCAATTGAGTCTATTGCAAGGTGTGGATAGCTAAATCACTGTAGCTATTGGATTGAATGATGTATTCAATTATATTGATTAATTGAGTGCTTGTTTACTTTGCCCTAGTTGATTACAACATGCTAGAGCTTTTTCCTCATTCAAGTAATGTAGGCGTTCACCAATTATTTGATAATTTGGCATCGAAATTATAGTTAATACGCGGATTGAGATGTTGTGAATTGCATGATTGTATGCAAGTTTTGATCCAATTCATGTGCGGAGATTGCTTGTAGGTTAATAATCCACGTGCTTTTGGGAGTGTGGTAGGATTTGATAACGTGATAGCTTGACAATCCTATTTCATCTACAATTAGTTCACCAGTACTAAGGGGATTATTTAGAATAGTGTGGATTGACCATCTCTAGGAGAATTAAATCTAGTTTGCATCATTCAATTGTCTATAGTGGTTCATTACAAAGTTCTATACATTGTCTTGTTTTCCCTACATTTGTTGATCCATTTATTTGTGAAATTGTGCATTACATTTTTGAAGAGGTTGAATTGGGATTGTGAAATGAGATGATGATGATAATGGCTGGTTTGATTACTTGTTTACTGTTAGGTGTTGATGTAGAAATCCCACCTTCAATTTTATGTTTTGATGTGTCCAGAACTGAATACCAAGGTTAGTCTTTAGAGTTATTACTTCGTGTAATCCTTGTATATGATAATCGAGTTGTAATAGATCGGTTAAGGCAAACCACCAACAACTGAGGAACAGTTTTTGAGGACAAGACTCTCAAGAACAGAAGCACCGAAGAAAACTGTGAAGACAGTTCAAGAAGCGATATGCAAAGAAAACTGTGAAGATTGTTTTATGAAGCAACATCCGAGAAAACTATGCGGACAGTTTTAAACTGTCAAGGACCGTATAGCGGTGAAAATAGTGGACATAGTTTTCTTAAAGAAACTGTCGAGAGACAATCACAGTTTTAGACTAGCACAGTTTCACACCAAAAGGAACACGTGAAAAGCAAGATGTCGAACAGTCATAAAGAGCATTGAAGACTCAATTATAAGGAACAAAGATACACTTAGTAATAACTGGAGTACAATGTTGTTCGAGTCTGACACAAAGGACAAAACTGTCTTTGCAAAAGAATGGTAGTGTTCACAAAAAAGGCAGAGGAGCAGGTATGCTTTACAGAAAATTATGACCAATGATTGGACACCATACGAGTTGTCTCTACCGGCTACTTTCAAACATCCAACTATAAATAGCAGAAGGACCAGAGAGACAACATTCGAGGATTTTACTAACCATGCAATTATTCTGCCAAATTTAAAGCTCAAAAGATTTAACACTCTCAAGCGAGAAGGCATTAACTCCGTGGTTCATTTATTGAACACGAGGCATTATTGCTTAAGGAATCTTCTGAGATTCACCGTGTGACCTTAGAGTACATGAGGATTATGTCTTTCGACTTAGTCTATACTCTTGGTGTTCTTACTTTCTAAGTAAGAACATAGCAGTCTGGTTCTTAGTCGAGGAACAGGTTCTTAAGGGCTTTTGCTAACATTCGAGTGTTCTGGGAAGAAATCAACAATCTATCCACTAGAGAAAGAGAAGGGAGGTTTGTCCTCAATCCATTTTTGACGACTGCCAGTTCTGATAAGACTTCAAGGTGCTACCTGGCTTCGAGGAACTGAAAAAGGAGTGAAGAACATCTATCTGGGTGAGTGATCTAGTTTGCTGTGAACGGTGGTTTTCGTGGTGATTTGCTATAGATCGTGAATAGTGTATACTTTATTTTCTTATTGAATTACTGGATTAATTTTCTAATAGTGGATGTGGGACTTAAGGCTCCGAACCACTATAAATATCCTGTCTCGTTTACAATTTTCCGTACCTTTATATAACACAGTTCTAAACTGAGTTTTGAAACCTTCAACACTTCGTTAAAGTGTTGAAGTGTATATCTAAAAACTGTTTAATTGAAACTGCTCCACTAACATAGTTTTTATAATCCTAAACTGGGAAACTGACCCCCCAGGTTTAGAGTGCAACTGCTTGTAAAAACTTCCGCTGCACATTTATACGTACTCTAAACAAGGACCAACAAGTGGTATCAGAGTAGGTCGGTTTTTCTAGACTGTCCTATTTTTGAGTCGCTTAGGACAGGATCCATATTTCCTTGCACTCTAATCTTTTGTTTGTTATGTGTAATTAGCGAGCAGTTTATCTTAAGATATTGATGAATTGTCCAAGTCTTCCCAAGTACAACCCGGAAAAGTTCGCAGTATAGAAGAAGAGGTGTCTCATCCAACTGAGAGCTCAGCATCCAAAACTGGATGAAGTCTAGAAGAATGGGACCCTAATGATCCAGAAAGTAAATATCCGGCTCGGAGGAGAAGATGACCAAGGTGGTGTCCAAATGGTAGATAAGCCACTGGAAGAATGGACACTTGAAGACAAGAAACGTCATCAGCTTGATCCCATCGCACAGGAAATGATCATGCAATCTCTTCTAGAATCTCGCATGGACGAAGCCATAGAGAACAATAGTGCTAAAGAGCTATGGGATTGGATCAATGAGCTCACTAAGGAAACTGAGGCGATGAAACGCAATAAGTAACAATTGTACGTTAACAAATATGAATTTTTCCAAATGTTACCTGGTGAAACGATCAAATCAACGGAAGCAAGGTTCAACGCCACTGTCAGTGAGATGAAAGGTCTTGGAAAAGAAGAAAGTGTGGCTGACATGAATGCCAAAATTCTTTCTAAAATGCCCAAGAAAGACTTGTTTGTCATAACCACCAGTTTAAAGACCATGGATCTTGCGAAAATGTTCACCAAAGAGTTGTTTGCTAAACTTCTAGCCCATGAATGGAATATTCAGATGGTGAACAAAAATGAAGCCGTAAGAACCACGAATTCAGCAGCTAATGATGATGTTGCATTGTTCGTAAAGAGGGATTTCCAAAGGCGACAGAAGATGCTAGTTCAGTTCAAGAAAAATTCCTATCAATCCTCTCCAACGAAGGATACCTTCATGTCAGTTCAAAAGAAGCAAACTGACCTGTCAGTTGCCAAATTGGAGGAACAGATGATGAACCTAGTCGTACTCCTCGAGTAGGCCAAAGCAAAAGGAAAGGAAGCTCAGTCCAGTGAGCAAAGGTTTAGAAAGAGAGAGCCACGCACCTGCTATGAATGCAACTCTCCAGATCACTTCGAAGTACGAATGTCCTCTAGTTTCTCAAGAGGAGAGAGACAGACTGAGGAAAGTATTTGAGAGGAGAGCTTCTAAAGCTGTGGCCCAGGCGATGTTGTCAAGAACTGAAGTGCCAGACATCCCAAACTGTGATGACGGCTATTACATGTCTGAGGATTAGAATGATGAGGAAGCACTCCTGGCCTTCATGGCAGCTATGGATGGAGATGTTACCGATGAAGAAGACAACGCTTCAAACAGCGAAATAGTGGTAACAACTCATATACCCTTATCTCTTGCATCTACACACATAGATGAAAGCGCTGAATTCTGTTGCTCAAATTCAGAAGAAGTTTCCCTAGAAAGCATTATAAAATAGGTTGAGAAATTTCACGAAATTAAGGATGCATTAGCTAGTGAGAATGCCTCACTGAAATCATAGATTTCAGTTTTGACCGATGAAGTCGCAAAGACGAGGTCAATCAGTGAGGAATTTGAAAAACTCAAGGAAGAACTTTCAAAACTCCTTAAAGATTTTTAAAATATTTCAAAAGAATGTGATTCCTTGAAGAAACTTGAGCCGACTAAATGTGAATGCACTTTCGAAAAGAGCTCAAGAAAATTAGATGAAATTTTGAATGCTAAAAAACAACCATCTCATAAACATGGAATTGGATTTACGGAGCACCAATATGAAAAGGTTTTTGAGCAAACATGCATCTACTTCTAGAACTAAGAAAACCCTTTTAGGCTCTATCAAAGCCAAACACAGTTCAGGAATAGTGTTGGAAAAATGATAAGTCAAATCCAAAGAGCCAGTTAAGCAAAAAGACAAGACCAAATGTTGGTCAAAAACTGACTCTAAACTGGAACCTCGACAGGGAGCTCACATAGTTCGTAAACTGTACAAACAAACTGCCGAGAGGAAAACTGACTTTTCTTCAAGACTGGATAAGCGTAATGTTCAAAATTCAAGGAATCCAGTTTTAACAACAAGAACGACTGAGCAACATGAAAATGTTGCAAGGAAGTCAGTTCGACAATCGGATGTCAATCCGAGAGATTATAATAGAACTCAGTTTCATTATAACAGTTATTTGAATAGGAGGAACACTTATTTGAGGCCTGAGTCGAGACAATTTTACTCTCAAAAGACTATGATGGCTAAACACTCGAGAACTATTTCTCGAGACTCTTTCAAGAACAACAGTTTCAGAAAGAGTTCACACACCCCAACCTTTCCTAACATGCATCCAAACATCATACAATATTTTAGGAGAAAGGTTAATCAATCACTAAAGAGTGATTCAGTTTCACGAATTGTAAGAGTGAAACAAGTCTGGATAGCAAAAGGAAGGATCCAGAAAACTAACTTTGCAGGACCCGAAAGGATGCGGGGACCTAAATGATATCTTCTGTCTTGCAGGGAGATAGTTCTCAAAAGAAAGCAAGATCATGGATCTTAGATAGCGGGTGCTCGGCACTCATGACAGGAGAAATAGATCTACTCAAGAATCTTGTGATATGAAGAGGACCATCTGTCACTTTTAGGAACAAGGCCAAGGGACGAGTTGTTGGAAAAGGATGCGTGGAGCACAATGGCAGAATTATTCAGAATGTCTCCTTAGTCACCAATCTGAAGCACAATCTTCTAAGCATAAGCCAGTTGGGCGAAAATGGCTACATTGTCAGTTTTGAAGAATCATAGTGCCACATCATAGAAAAACTGACCTACGAGACCAAGATCAGAGGAATCAGAAAAGAAGGTCTCTATATTGTTGAGTGGTCCAGTGGAGAAGAAGGAACCTACCTCTTGGCGTACAGTTCCTCAGATGGAGTAAAATAGTTGTGGCACAAAAGATTAAGCCACTTGAACTTCAACTCGATCAGACATCTGGCAAAACATAATCTAGTAGAAGGATTGCCGCAGAAGAAGTTCCAAAAAGAAGGAGTCTGTAAAGCTTGCCAGCTCAGAAAACAGACAAGAGCCTTGTTCAAGAACAGGCCAATTACAGCAAGCACATACCGGATCTTGGAACTGCTCCTCATAGATATGTTTGGTCCAGTTACTCCACCCACAATTGGAGGAAGAAAGTACACATTAATAGTCGTTAATGACTACTCAAGATATATGTGGGTGGTGCTGCTCATGTCTAAGGATGAAGTCAAGATTCAGCTGCCAGAATTGATTACCTGTCTTTAGAATGACAATAGGGTGACAGTTAAGAAGATTAGGTCCGACAATGGAACAGAGATTTGGCAATGGACCCCTCATGAATTTTTGTGCTGAAATTGTAATCAGGCATGAGAAGTCAACTCCAAGAACTCATCAACAAAATAGTCTTGCTGAGCGAAGGAATACAACACTCAAAGAAGCAGTAAGGACCATGCTAGCCGAGACCTACCTTGAAAAAAGATTTTGGGGAGAAGCCTTGATGGCAGCCTACTACACGCAGAATCGAATTTCATTCAACACGCGGCTGCACAAGACTCCCAACAAGATTTACAATGGTCGTAAGCCTTCTATAGCTCATCTTCGTGCTTTTGGTTCTCCATGTTATATTCACGACAATGGGAAGTCCAAATTGAATACTTTCAGCCATAAGGCTGATGAAGGTGTGTTCCTTGGTTATGGACATCCTTCATATAAGGGATATAGGGTATTCAATAAGACAACCCAACTTGTGGAAATAACATGTCATGTTGTTTTTTATGAAGCTACCCTAGTCCGCAGGTCACTTCAAGAACTGGGTCTGGAAAATCATGAGATCAAACATGTCAATGAGGAACTTAAAACTAATCTATATCATAATCAAACAGTTCCTTTGACTAGATCTATGAATGGTGATCCTGAGAATTCAGTTGCCTCGGCTGGACTTGCAACAGTCGAGTGGGCCAATGATGCTAATGTCATTGTTGAGGCCTTAAAGTTCATAAACATAGAAGACCAAAACAAACAGAAGCCCCCTCAAGCCAACACAACAGTTTTGGAGGTAGAGTAACCTGAAGCCAAGGAGGTCATTCCTAAAGCAGTTGAGGAAGCAGCTCCAACTGACTAGCCAGTCACTGTAGAGAATCCAGTTTCAGAGCATGAAGGTGAACCATCTCACTAAGAACCCCTAGTAGTTTCTGAGACTCCAGTTGCTCCCATTGAAGCCGTAGCTGTGACGAAGCCTAGTTGGCTAAGAAATCATCCTATTGAAGTTGTTCTACAATATTGGTAACCCTGGTCGAACAAGACAAGGCACTACTTTGATGTCATGCTTCATATCCCAAACCGAACCTATGAAGATTGGTAAAGCTCTTAAATCAACGAATTGGATTAATGCGATGCAAGAGGAGCTAGTAGAGTTCACTCGCAACAAAGTGTGGTATATGGAGGATAGACCAACACATCAATTCGTAATTGGCACCAAGTAGGTCTTTAAGAACGAAAGAGATGAGACCGGTACCATCATTCGAAACAAAGCAAGATTGGTTGCCTAGGGGTACGCACAATGCGAAGGGATAGACTTCGATGAGACGTTCGCACCAGTTGCCAGACTGGAAGCCATTCGTCTATTCTTTGTGTATGCTGCCTATCATAACTTCACAATCCTTCAAATGGACGTGAAGAGTGCTTTTCTCAATGGCAAACTAAAGGAAGAAGTCTACGTCAAACAACCCCCGGGTTTTGAGCAAGGAAACCAAGTCTACAAGCTAAGGAAAGCCTTGTATGGATTCAAACAAGCACATAGAGCATAGTATGAAACTCTCTCACAGTTTTTGCTCAAGAATAGGTTTGAAAAAAGGGGTGATCGACCAAACCTTGTTCAAGATAAAATATGAAGAAGACATCTTGCTTGTTCAAATCTATGTAGACGATATCATCTTCGGCAGCAAGAAAAATAAGCCATGTGAGAAATTTGCCCAGTTGAAGTTGAGAGTGTCAAAGTTTTTGTAAGTCCAACATTGAGATGTTTGAACATCGCTATGTTAGACTTGAACATTACTTTGACACTACATTGTTTATCTTACCCTTCCTGAAAGCGGTTACAACAAACCCCTAAGTTTTAGGGATTGGTTGTAACCCTAGATTTCCACGTCTTTTCTGTTCCAATTAATTAGGGAACATGTATATATTTATTACTAACCTTATACTATGTTATATTGTTTTTTATTTTCTTCCTAAATAATAGGGAATGCCTCCACTACATCAACCCACTCAACACGTGAGGTTGTGGCTGATGGACGGTTACCTAGATCAAGTGGGAAGTGGGAAAGCTCCGTGCAGCACGTCCAAGGAGTGGAGAAGTGGGTACGAAGATGTGCATTCCAAGCAAGAATAAATTGAGCACGACAAGCTTGAAGAAAGGTTGAGCAATTACATTACACCATCGATCATTCCATCTTCAAGATTGTAATCGTGCCTTGCCCATTCTTATTGATCGTTCACAATCTGTGTCCTCACGACATAATCTATCTCCGGAGAGTCATCCAACGGTGGAGGAGTTAAGAGGTTACCTTGTGTTCAGTTTGATAAGTACGGTTTGTCCATAGATACTAGTTTAGTGTCTATGTAGAGTAAGAATTATTCAAGGGAGTGAACCTAGAATAATTAAAGCTGATTGTTATTTATTTCACTTTGTAAAAGTTTATTTTACTTAGTGAAATTATTTTAAGGCCGAAAGGCTCCCTGGGAAATAGCAATATTACCCAAAAAATTATCTGCTGCGTCTTTCTCTAACACCAACATTATAGTCTAACATCAGTGTTTAACGTAAATTCGGGCACAAATTCTATCAATTGGTATCAGAGCCACTGCTTGACTCACTAAGTAGCAAGGTCCTGTTGTGCAGTTTACAATGTTAGATCCATCAAATCAGACAGGTCGCCCTCCAATCCTCGAGAGCAATGGGAACAATTATCCAATGTGGAAGTCCCGCATGAGGATGTTCATCAAATTCATTGATGAACGGGCATGGGCAGCTATTCTTGATGGTTGGACTCCTCCACGATTGACTGTTCAAAATCGAGAAAATCCTGCAGAACCTACTACCACTCTTAAACCTGAAGGGCAATGGACAAATGAAGAGCGTACTACTGCAAATTTTAACTCACGAGCTCTTAACGCTATTTTTGTCTCTGTCGATGTTGCCTATTTCAGGTTGATCTCAAACTGCTCAGAAGCTAGAGATGCTTGGTTAATACTTCAAGGAAAATGCGAAGGAACTGCGAGTGTGCGAAGAACAAAAATGAGGCTTCTTACCACTAGATTTGAAAATCTGAGGATGTCAGAAAGTGAAACCATTGCTGAGTACTATGAAAGGCTGGCATCTATGGCAAATGAAGCACAAGCTCTTGGTGAACCAATCGAAAATGGGAGACAAGTCAGTAAGATGCTGAGAACTCTCCCAAAAAGATTCAATATCAAAATCTCTGCCATTGAAGAAGCCAGAGATGTTGATACCCTGGAAATTGCAGAACTTGTGAGTATTCTCACGACGTTCGAGATGAACTTAATGGATCAAAAACAAGAGTACAAAGGGAAAAGGAGTTGCTCTGCACGCTAGGAAAAGTACAAAAGATTCTCCTCCTTCAACACCAAAAATTCAGGAGATAGTTGAAGAGTCTGATGAGGAGACCCTTGATGAAGAATCCCCCATCCTTGCTCTCCTCACTAAAAGATTCAACAAATTCATGAAAACGTACAAGAGAGACAACTCCTCTTCCAAAAGGTGAGGGTCAGGCTCACCAACACCATCCCCAAACTCCTCTAACACCTTTGTGAGGAAAGGAGGAGATAGTTCTTCTAAGAAGGAAACCAGGTGTTCCTCTGAAAAGACTAACATTGAGAATGTTAAATGTCATGGATGCTCAGGAATTGGACATTTTGCAAATGAATGCCCTACGGTATAACGAAGGAAGAAACTGAACTTCAACACCACTTTGAGTGAAGATTCTGACTTTGAAGAAGAGGCTGAGATTGTGAACCATATTTTGTTTCATGTTCGGATTGAGGAATGTTGGGAAATCTGTCTAAGGTTTCCTTTCCCAGTAGCTTACTTGTTTAGATTATAGTTTTGGTGGATCAAATCCTAAGTCCTACCAGCGTCAGTTGTCTCTACATAGCTGTAGTCTTAAATGTAAAGTCCTGTTTAGGTCTTTTGAGTTGTAAGTCGCAGCTGATCAAGACTCATGCTGACACTGTTCACCAGCATGAGAAGCGCTTACCACTGGCTACTGTTCACCAGTTGGGAAAAGTTTCATCAGCAGGCGGCTGACAAAGACTCGTGCTGACACTGTTCACCAGCAATGAGAAGCGCTTATGACTGGCTACTGTTCACCAGTTGGGAAGGGTTTCATCAGCAGGCGGCTGACAAACCTTACCAGGAGAATGCGTGTTCCTACTTACACTATTCACCAGCGGTGATTTCACCAGTCATGGGAGACTCCGAAAAGAGTTAACATCCAGACTTTTGGTAGACTTTGATGATGCCAGGGCAAGTCACCAGCAGAGACTGCCAGCACAAGATCACCAGTATGATCTACCAGTCAGATGTTACCAGCAGAATTCCAGATTCTCTCTCCCAGCGCAGTAGAGACAAGAAGAAGATTCTCTGAGGAATAGACTGACAAAGGATGACTTTAAGGAAGGATAACTTAAAGTCTATCAGTCACAAGATGCCAGTCTTATTCCTCGGACTGACTAATAGAGCCGTTCTGACACAAAGAGATCTGTGTCAGATAAAGCGGTCAAAGGTATGGTTCCTTTTCGGAAAAACATACCTGCCGCCGTCAGAAGGACATCCGAGGTCTGACACCTTTTCGGATGCGTCCAAACGGCTAGAAAGTTTGAATCGGTTCCTGTGGCTATAAATACGTCGCAACCACCAACATTCAAACATTAGAAGCTCGGTTGTTACATTGAATGATTCTACTCATCTGCTCAACCACCGAAAGAACTGAAATTATTGCAAAGACGCATACAGTACTTTCGAGGCTTTTCATAAAGCTTTCCGTGTGTTGATTTATCAAGCACGAGACTTCAAGCTTTAAGCTTGTAAGTTATAGATCTCACTTGGTGTTCTTTCTCCTTCGAGAGAGTTCACAACAGCTCCTGTGCTTACCAGCACTTGAGTTATTACGGGCATTCTGCCGTAGAAAGTGTTACGTTCTTGGGAGAACTAAAACCCCTAGCTAGCTGTGGAGGTTGAAGTGACGTGCTCACACTCCATTAGCTGTGAAGAGTTGAAGAAGGATCCAGGACCGGGAGCGGTTGATCTAGTGAACTGGTGGACGAGGCATTCACCAGCTAGAGATAGATCGTAGGAGACCTGTACCTGATTACTCTTAGTGGAATTTCCAGTGCTTCGACTGGAGAGTGGACGTAGATCGATTGATCGAACCACTATAAAAATCCTTTGTTATTTATCAGCTTTCTGTCTTTCATTCATATTTTAAACCCAGCACTCAAGTGCCGGAGTATATTCTGAAACTGATATAATTGTGCAAACAAGGCTAAAATATTCTAAGTATTGAATCACCAGCTGACCAGCTGTCAGCTGCATACTGAGTAACCAGCACCAGCTGACCAGTTGCCAGTTGTCAGCTGTGAGTAAGTAGCGTGCAAGAAAACAATTAACTTAACATTATTTTCGCTGCGTATCGTATTATTATACTCTGAAAAACCGGGACCAACAAGGAATGTGATGAGATAGAAGATTGCATGGAGACGGAAGACGAACATCCTGATGTTTCTGAACCTGTTGAACAACAGAATGTGCAATCCATGGAAATTTCAGAAGCAAACTCTTCTCACCTATCTGAAACTAACTGGTATTTAGATAATCCTCTTATGACTGTTTACAGGGAACAAGAAGGAAGTATGTTCAATACCACCCCAGAAGAAATGAGCAAAATCAGCCACTACTTCAACATGGTGGACGAACAATGTGAAAAACAAAAGGAGCAACTAATGAAGGTGTCTGAGGAAAACCACTACATAAGGAATCAACTGGCTCGTCTAGAAGCAATGTTAACAAGAAGAGATCACGAAGTTTGCATGCTGAAAAGCCAAGTAAGTGAAGCTGATCAAGTGTTTGATAGAATCAATAAAGGTAAGGAAAAACTTGACGAGATTCTGTCAGTCAAACCATCAGATGGTAGTGGAATTGGTTACGACAAACTTAACACTGTCTATCCAGATATGTTCCAGTCTGAAGAGAACATAATTAGATTTTCTAAGTCTGACACGGGCATGTTAAATAATCAAGTGTCAAACACAATCATGTCAAATAAGTCCGAAAAATCTAAAGTGTATGTTTGTCATTACTGCAATAGGGTTGGTCACATAAAACCTTTTTGTCGAGTCAGAATTGCCGATGAAAATAGGAAAAGAAAGTGTCTGGTTGTGTATACTTCACTAAAGACTAATGTTGCAGGTACATGGTATTTTGATAGTGGGTCTTCTTGACACATGACAGGTGACAAGTCATATCTTTCTGACTTCAAAAACATCCATGGAGGTACAATCACTTTTGGATGGGGAGGTAAAGGAAAATTTTCTGGGAAAGGAACACTAAATGTTCCAGATTTTCCTAAACTCCAACATGTTTTTTACGTTGAAGGACTAACTGCTAATCTCTTTAGTATTAGCCAATCGTGTGATGATGGCATGATAGTCAAATTTGACAAAGATACGTGTGAAGTATATGATTCAACTAACAATTGTATCATGTTTGGAAGTAGGTCCAGTGAAAACTGTTATCAAGCCGGCCAAGAGGGGAAATGCCTTCTCTCAAAACTAGACGAGGCTGAAGTTTGGCATAAAAAAATGGGACCTGCAAATGTTCAAAGTATCCAAAAGCTACTCAAACATGATGTTGTTAAAGGAGTACCACCCCTGAAGTTCAACACTGATAAAATTTGTGATTCCTGCTTGAAAGGTAAGCAGACCCATGCTTCACATCCTATTGTAAAAACCATTAACACAAATTCATGTTTCGAATTACTGCATATGGATCTCATTAGTCCTATTGAGGTCGAAAGTATTGGTAGAAAAAAATATGTTCTTGTTATTGCTGACGATTTCTCACGATTTACTTGGGTTGAATTTCTAAGGGAGAAATCTAAAACGTTCGAAGCATTCAGGAAGGTGTACAGGAGAGTTAGAAAACTCTATCATGCCAATGTTGTACGAATCAGAACTGATCATGGAAAGGAGTTTGAAAATGAAAGTTTCTCAAACTTCTGTGAAAGAAAAGGAATCTCCCATGACTTCTCAGCTCCTAAAACACCCCAACAAAACGGGGTAGCGAAACGAAAGAATAGAACTTTACAAGAGATGGTGAGAGTAATGTTACACTCTAAACATCTCTCGAAAAGATTATGGGCAGAAGTTGTAAGTACTGCATGTTACCTTGTTAATAGAGTTTATCTAAGACCAGGAACTAAAATGACACCGTATGAAATTCTTAATGGGAAGAAACCAAGCCTCAAATATTTGCATGTTTTTGGTTGTGTCTGCTATGTCTTAAATGATAGAGAATATCTGACCAAGTTTGATTCTAGATGCAGCAAGGCCTTGTTCTTGGGTTATTCCAATAATAGCGGAGCGTACAGGGTGTACAACTTGAACTCTAGCACTGTCCAAGAATCTGTGAATGTTGTTTTTGATGATGCAGGTGATTTATTGGAAAAACAGGACAAAGGAAATGCCACAGATCTGATTGAAAATGGATCTGAATTATCAGCTGAAGATGATTCTGATGTTAGACCTCCTCAAAGTCCAACATCAGGTCCAACATCTGACTCGGATGTAGAATCTACTCCAGGGCATCAAATCACCAAAATGGAAAGAAGAGAACAACCGCTGAGAATAAAAAGGAATCATCCGACATCGCAAGTCATTGGGAATGTCACCGAAGGCTTTCAGACAAGAAGAAAATCTCCCGTGAACTACAAGGAAATGGTAAGGCTGGTATGTTTAACATCCAAGTTTAACATCATGTATGTTGGTTGTTATCTCTCACTTACTGAACCTAAAACTGTTGCTGAGGCTTTAAAAGATGAAAACTGGGTTTTGTCCATGCAAGAAGAACTAAACCAGTTTGTTGCAAATGATGTGTGGACTTTAGTACCTAGACCTGAAGGGAAGAATGTTATAGGTACAAAGTGGATTTTCAAAAATAAGAGTGATGAACATAGGAATGATTTTCGAAATAAGTCTAGACTTGTAGTTCAGGGCTACACACAGGTAGAAGGCATAGACTTTGAAGAAACATTTACCCCTGTGGCTAGGTTAGAATCCATTAGGCTTTTAATTGCAATTTCTTGTACCTCGAATTTTTCTCTATTTCAGATGGATGTTAAATCAGCATTCCTTAATGGAGTACTAAATGAGGAAGCATATGTTGAACAACTGAAAGGTTTTGAAGATCCTCACAAACCACACCATGTTTATAAACTCAAGAAGGCTTTGTACGGGCTTAAAGAAGCTCCTAGGGCTTGGTATGCTTGTCTTAACTGAATTTCTTCTTGGTTTGAAATTCTCTCGAGGTAACGTAGACAAAACACTCTTTGTTAAGCACATTGGTAATGATTTCATTATTGATTAAATATATGTTGATGATATAGTTTTCGGTGCCACCGATGTTAAATTACTTGATATGTTTGTTACCAGCATGTCAGAGATATTTGAGATGAGCATGGTTGGAGAATTGAGTTATTTCCTTAGATTACAAATTAAGCAAACCCCCGAAGGAGTGTTTGTATCTCAAAGAAAATATGTTAAGAACTTGGTGAAAAGGTTTGGGTTGGAATCAGTTAAGCACATGAGGACACCAATGGGATCAAGCGAAAAATTGAGCAAGGATCCAAGTGGAGTAGGTGTTGAACCTAAACTATATCGTGGGATGATCGGTAGCCTCTTGTACCTCACGGCTAGCCGACCAGATATCCTTTTCAGTGAGGGTGTGTGCGCTCATTATCAATCAAATCTTAAGGAATCTCACCTCAAAGCCGTAAAAAGAATCATTAGATATGTAGCTGGTACCTCTAACATGGGCTTATTTTACTCTAAGTGTCTCAACTCTAGCATCACAGGATTTAGTGATGCTGACTGGGCTGGAGATGTTGATGACCGCAAAAGTACCAGTGGAGGTTGTTTTATGTTTGGAAACAACCTAGTGTCTTGGTTTAGTAAAAAACAAAACTGTATTTCTTTGTCAACCGCAGAGGCCGAGTATATTGCAACGGCTAGTTGCTGAACACAATTGATCTGGATGAATCAAATGCTGGAAGACTATGGTATGCACTGTGAAACTCTAACACTATTCTGTGATAACTCTAGTGTCATAGAAATTTCAAAAAATCCAGTTCCACATTCTCGTACTAAACATATAGATATCAGACACCACTTTATTCATGATTTAGTTGAAAAGAATTTGATTTCCTTAAAGTATATTTCGACTAAGGAACAACTCGCAGGTATATTCACTAAAGCTCTTGATTTTGAGAGGTTTTCCTTCCTTAGAAAATCTCTTGGAATGTGTAACGTTCCTCTTTAAAAAGGATGTAATCTATTTGGCAGATGTATCTCTATGATGTTTTTAGTTTGTTTTCTTTCTGACCTTATTTATTTCCATGTTATAAAGTCGGAGACACAAGTGTGAGGTCTATTTGACTATAAAACATGGTGGTGTTTGTCTTGAATTCCTACTTGCCATCTAGTACAATGGACAGGATGTTGTTAGAACACTGTTCATGTGGAACTCCTGCGCAAGAAAAGTTTTCAAGCTAATCAACTAGTACTGGAGAACGGATGTGATTAGGCACACGATCTCTATGGAAGGTATGTTGATTTGTGGTCAGTTTCGACTTTAACATCATAGTGTTGTACATCTGTCTGCCTATTATATTATCACCAAAATTAATTATAAACTTTTTAAAATTATTCATATCTGCTGAGTTGATCTATTTTCGAAATATCTTGATAAGATAACTCATATATCTTTTCCTCTTTTTTGAATTTAAGTGGTTAAGATATTTGTGGGTTTTGAAGATTATGTTTAATTAGGGTTTGTTATGTTATTTGTTAGTTCCTTATTTTTCGTCTGAGTGGTTAAAATTTCATCTATTAAATTACCTTTTCAAAACCGTCCCATCACACCTTTTTACCCCTAACCGAGGAGACTCTCGAGCTTCTTCTTTCTCTTTTCTTTCTTGTCATCTCAGTCTACAGGTCACAATCTCTCTCTCTCCTCTCGCTTACAAATGGCGGACAAAACTCCTGCCATCAACGACCTCCTGCTTCAAGCTCTTCAAAATCCAGAGCAACTTCTTCAACTGCAAGAGTCGATTAGCAAAATCATGGCCAATCGCTCTTCTATGGGTCCCTCTTCCTCCGTTCCCCTTGCCGAACCTCTGGCCTCTCCTCCGAAAAATCAGTCTGAAACTGCTCCCGCACCACTAAACCCTACTCTACCAAATCCCTCACCTGAAATTCCTTCCGAACCACTTACTTCAGAGAAGTCTTCGACTGATTCTGCACCATCCATACCCGCTACCACTGAACCACAGCTTTCTGACCCAGAACCTCCGACACCGGCTAACCCTACTGCACCTCAGCCCGAACCGACTCTCCCTCAAACACAAAATCCTCCTTCACCACCTACTTGCCCTACTAAACCATCCAAAGACCTCTCCACCCTACTCATTAACCCTGAACCGGTTGCTTCAATCGTTCTCGGAGAAGAGGAAAATCCCATCAACCCCGACGACCCGGGCAATTTAAAGTCCGTTGGAGAGACCCTCAAAGAATTCGGTGCCCCTCGCTTTCCTGAACGCAGATCTGGGCAAATTCTTGAAGAAACTATCAAGCGAGGATGAGTGAAGAAGACTGCAAAGAGAAAGAAGAAGGTAAAGAAAGCTGTGTTGAAAAATGCTCCTCATGTTCCTGGCAAAGACTCTCTTGCTTCTGAGTCTGACAACCCTATGTCAGACTTCGATGAATCCGCTTCTGATGAAAATTACAAGATCGATCCTGCTGATCTTGTTGACGAATCCGAAGAAGAGTCCTTCCAACCTTCTGAGAAGAAAGAAAAGGCACCAAAAGGGACGCAAAGGCAGACCACCTCCTCTAAACCTCCTCAAACATCAACTTCCAGAAGACCACGTCGTACCAACAAAAGAGAAGCTTCAGAAACTGAGGCTGCTGAGGTGCTCCGGGAGCTGAAACGGCCTAGGCAAGCTAAGTCCACTTCTGAACCCTCTAGTCTTCAGAGTATGAAAGGTACACCTGTTAGCCATGCTTATGATAGTGACTATGAGATTGACAATGCTTATAATGATAGACATTATCATTATGGTGTTAAGAATGTTCTAGGAGCTCTTAAGACTAGGGACTTTAAGATTGAGAGGAACATGGATTCTGAATTGTTTGCCAAGTATGGTTTAGATGTATTGCTTAAGAAGAGAGGTTTGTTGAAAACAGTGTCAGACATTGAGGGATTTGAGTCTGGAATGGTCTATGAATTCTATACTAACATGATTAAGGAGGAAGTGTTTGACACAGAGAAAGTGAAATTTGGCAAGTCCTATGTGAGGAGGCATGTCGTTCAATTTAATGCTGGTGTGTTCAATGATTTGTTTGGGTTACCTTCTACTGATGTTAAGCCCAACTATGCTGCTGACGACAAAAGGATGATCACTGAGATCACGGGGGGTAGGATCACAAAATGGTCATCCAAGATCCCCTCCTCATCTCTGAAATGGAAGTACGCAACTCTCTATAATATCGCAGTGTCAAATTGGACTCCATCAAAGAATGCCACCATCATAACCAAGGAGCAAGCCGAATTCATCTACCGTGTTGGTAAAGGGCTGCCTTTCAACTTGGGTCAATTGATTTTCTCTAACATCTGCAGGGTAATCACAAAATCAGACAAAAGCGATCTGCCATACCCTTGCTTCATCTACGCTCTACTCAAACATCAGGGTGTGCCAGAACAAGATGAGGATGTAGTGACTGAGACTGCCCTCCTAGACTTCGAACAGACCTTTACCCGCACAGATAAAAGAATCAAAGATCTGCCATATGAAGAGTCTGATGAAGACATGGATGCCGATGCCGGAGATGACCCTATTAATGATCAACCAGCTCAAAAGGAAGCTGCCTCCTCCATTCCAACACTGACCAAGTCTGCTGCGCTGAAGAGACTTCCACATGTCATCTCCCAGCTGAAATCTGTCCTCGCCGATCTCAAAGCTGTTCAAACTACACTTCTTCCTGCTACCATTTAGGGGGAGAAGAAATGACTGCAAATTGAGGACATGGAAGTGTTGTGGCGGTCAAGTGTGGATTCCTGGGATTCCTGCCTCACTTGTCTTTCAAAGGCTCGACTGCTCACCTTCCTGTTGGTGGATGTATCTTGAAGTCTCTCTACTCTATTCCTTTATGTTTCTGCAAAACAATATCTAATTCAGTTTTTATGTTACTTTTGGATATTTTAAGATGCAGGGGGAGACTTCTCATTACTCCCTGTAATCTTTGTTTTCATTAATGCAATTGTTTTTGTTATGGTTGATCCATTCCTTTGTTTGTTGTGTTGGTTGATCCTGTTTTCCTTATGGTTTTTTAGTTTTTCTTATTTTGTCTTGGTTGAACCATGTGTTGTGGAATGCTAGCAGGAAGGCTAAGATTAAGGGGGAGATTGAGAGTGTCAAAGTTTTTGTAAGTCCAACATTGAGATGTTTGAACATCGCTATGTTAGACTTGAACATTACTTTGACACTACGTTGTTTATCTTACCCTTCCTACAAGCGGTTACAACAAACCCCTAAGTTTTAGGGATAGGATCTAACCCTAGATTTCCACGTCTTTTCTGTTCCAATTAATTAGGGAACGTGTATATCTTTATTACTAACCTTATACTATATTATATTGTTGTTTATTTTGTTCCTAAATAATAGGGAATGCCTCCACTTCATCAACCCATTCAACACGTGAGGTTGTGGCTGATCGACGGTTACCTAGATCAAGTGGGAAGTGGGAAAGCTTCGGCAGCACGTCCAAGGAGTGGAGAAGTGGGTACCAAGTTGTGCATTCCAAGCAAGAATAAATTGAGCACGACAAGCTTGAAGAAAGGTTGAGCAATTATATTACACCATCGTGCATTCCATCTTCAAGATTGTAATCGTGCCTTGCCCATTCTTATTGATCGTTCACAATCTGTGTCCTCACGACATAATCCATCTCCGGAGAGTCATCCAACGGTGGAGGAGCTAAGAGGTTACCTTGTGTTCAGTTTGGTAAGTACGGTTTGTCAATAGATACTAGTTTAGTGTCTATGTAGAGTAAGAATTATTCAAGGGAGTGAACCTAAAATAATTCGAGCTGTTTGTTATTTATTTCACTTTGTAAAAGTTTATTTTATTTAGTGAAATTATTTTAAGGCCGAAAGGCTCCCTGGGAAATAGCAATATTACCCAGAAAATTATCCGTTGCGTCTTTCTCTAACACCAACATTATAGTCTAACATTGCAGTGTTTAACGTAAACTCGGGCACTGATCACTGCTATTTCTAACAGATTAATTAAAATAACAGCGGCAAATAAATTTGTAAACCCTAAGGTTATCGATCCAGGGGAATTGTGTGGGGAAACTATCCTATATACTAGCTATGATCCTAAGATTCATTGTTTGAGAGATCCAAAATCAGGGTTTTATAAAAGTAAAGAAAACAATGCAGAAAATTAAAGTAGTTTTGGAAGCAAATTTAAAGGAACACAGATTCTAGGGAAGAATTCATATTATGGATGACATGTAGGAATCAATTAATTTAACAGGTGGAATACTGCAACAATGCTATATTTCCTTGTTTGGCAAATATAACCTAGATTACTAACTAGTGACTATCTCCACTCGGTCTCAAAGTACACCAAATTAGTCAATCTGATAAGCAAATCAGTTCAATTCCTACAGTCTAGTATATCTGTTTGGATAGTGTAGATTGTATCATGCATTCCTATTCCCACTATTAATATTCACCTCTCGGTCCTTCTATCAATAGCTAGACATATAAATTAATCATCACCTCTCGGTCCTTGAATTAATCTAGAATTAGAAAATAAACACAG
>JAPKLW010002374.1:34952-56650 GCA_026898455.1 Plectranthus barbatus | reverse complement strand
TAAACTCAATAAAACTACATAAAATAGTAGAAAATAATATAGATAAGCGAGTAAAATAATGAGCTTATCAGGCACAAATTCTATCAGAAGCAAAATAAATTTCAAATGAGTATGATGGGCAAGATGACATACTTTCTTGGATTGCAAATTGATCAATCTGATGAAGGAATTTTCATAAGTCAAAAGAAATATACTCAAGATTTGATCAACAAGTTTTGTCCGGAGAAGACGAAGTCTCTAAGGATTCCTATGAGCACCAGTTCTCATATCACTCTTGATGAAGAAGGCGAACTAATCAACCCAACTGCTTATCGAGGAATTATTGGGTCTTTGCTTTTTCTAACTGCCAGTAGACCCGATATATCTTATGTTGCGGGAGTGTGCGCAAGATTCCAGGCGAATCCTAAGAAGTCCCACATGGAAGCAGCTAAGAGGATCGTGAGATTCCTTAAAAAGACTGAGTCTTTAGGTATTTGGTATCCCAAAACTGATGGAATCATGTTGAATGAATTCTCGGATTCAAATTTTGGAGGCTGCAGGATTGATCGAAAGAGCACGAGTGGAACTTGTCAGTTTCTAGGTCATAAATTGATCAGTTGGTTCAGCAAGAAGCAGCATTCAGTGACCACGTCAATCACTGAGGCTGAATATGTAGCAGCTGCCAGCTGTAGTGCTCAAGTACTTTGGATAAAGCAGCAGCTTAAGGATTATGGGATAGAAACTGGATGTGTACCGATTTACTGTGACAACAACAGTGCAGTTTGTATCTCGAAGAATCTAGTTCTACAATCCAGGACAAAGAACATTGATATCCGTCATCATTTCATCCGACATCATGTTGAGAAAGAAGATATTTTGGTGGAATATATAAGGACGGAGGACCAGTTAGCGGATATTTTCACTAAACCGCTACCTGAGGCTCGATTCAAAGAGCTATGCATCAAACTAGGACTTCTAGAGTTTGATGAAATCTCAAGGGAAAGATATGAAAATTGAGCATGCAAAACTATTTGGAATATTAGTTAAGTCAGTTGAGTCGAATTTTTTGCTCGACAGTTAAAGAAAAGGAGAACGATTAATTGATAAGAGGAAGGAGAGTAAATTATACAAAAAGAAGGATTACACAAATTCAGAAAAGTCTTTTTCAGAGGAAGTCAGTGGGTGGGCATCCATCGAGAGGGATAGTAGCTAGATCCAACTAGATTCGGTCGGTCTTCCTTGAAGTACGGGATCCGCTTCTCGATGAGCCAGTTCAGCTGCATGCCGTAAGGGACATCGACTTCAGGCAGGTTTTGAAAGGCCCTCTTCAGGCGGTCAAAGATGAACGTTGCCCAGTCCACCTCAGCATGGTCCTCGAACGCCATCATTGTCTTCCAGACTGGCAGCATAAAGTCAGTTTCCAGAAGGGGTTTGCAGACCACCATCTGGTTAACAATGTCAAATGACACTTTGAAGATCGACTTAAGGAAACCACACGGAGCAGTTGGATGTAAGCTAATGTCCGCCGCCCTCCAATCCTGCCAGACTGACCATTCAGGCGTCGTCTCCTCGCTCCGATACTGCAGGACCGGCGTCTTATTGTGAGGAAGCCCGAACTTTGCCGCAAAATAGTTGGCAGACCAGAAGAATTCCTCCCCATTGATATTGCAGGAGATCTCCTAAATCGAAGGCACCAGTACCTCGGATAACCCAGAGAAATTTACAGTCTCAGAGAAGACTCTGCATGCGGATCTTGCCCGAATCGTGAAAGATGATGTCTATTGGGAATTAATTGCGAATTCCTCCCTTAGGATCAATATTATAAAAGTTTTGTTGAATCAAAGCTTATTTAATTGATCGATCATTGTTGAATTCTAGCATAGTCTAGCAACTCCAAAGTAATGTCCTGTTTAGGAAAAATATTGAGTTGTAATAGATTAGGAAGTGCTTGAGAAGAATGCTGAAGGATTAGCAGATGGAACGAAGAATATCAAGTTCAAGCTAGTTCTGAATGCTAGAAGTATTCTCAACAGATGGTAGCTTCTAGAGATATCAGCAAACGAAAATGACTGGTAAGAGACATTAGCGGTCAAGTGCTAAGAAGAATGATTGCTAAGGCGTTAGCAATCACATGCTGAAGGAAGAGACTGCTAAGGACAAGTGGTCAGCAGTCGGAAGCAAGTGATAGCCGGATGCTGAAAGAATCAACATTCGCTAAGCATTCTATCAGATTGTTAAGCATTAGCAATCAGCAGATAAAGACTTAAGTGCTAAAGACGCATCTGTTGAAGGAGTCAGCAGATTGAAGAGCAGATTGCTAGAAGAGCCTAGCAATCAAAAGGCTTAGCAGAGTACTCCCAGCATTTTTCGATAGAATGCCTAGCAGGAGATACTCAGCAGATACTTGCGAAAGATGCCCATTCTGACAGAAAGTACAAACAAGGATGAAAGCCTTACCCGAAGTAGGTAAAAAGGTACTGTACACGCCGAAAAGGACGAAAAAGCAAGTTACACTCTCGGACAAAGCAGCCGTTGTGTCTAACGGGTATGGAGATTCAAAGTTTGAATCTCCAGATATAAAAGACAAGTCCAAATAAAGAGAAGACAACTACTCGAACAACTATTCAACTCTCGAATCAACTCGCACACTTACAGAGATAAACCAAAAAGGATTCCTTCGACAAACAAAAGCTAACTGTCAAAGAGAGTAGTCATAAAGTTGAGAGCTCACATCTGAGAATATTCAAAGCTCTCAACAACCGCCGTAGTATCCTCATTCAATACCTGACACTACATTGAAGAGATTCCTTGACTTAGCTCAAGAATCTTCAATCATTGGGATACCATCCAAATCAGGAAGCATCCAACAGTCTTTTCTGAAAAGGATTGACTCCAACGGGCTTTAGCTGCAAACTAGACAGAGTTTGGAGAAAATTATAAAATCTCAATTCCAGCGAAGGACAAGTTTTATGAAGGTGCGCCCTTGACTTGGCCTGAGCTGCTGCTGCTAAGAGATTGGAGGATCGGAGGATAGCCTTGTAGTGGCTAGGTCAAAAGCTCACTACCTACTACAAATGAACGGCAATTCCTTGTACTCCATATATCTTTTTAGTGGAATTCTTAGCAATATTGCTGAGGAGTGGATGTAGATCTATTGGATCGAACCACTATATACATTGCGTGTTCTTTACTGTTCTATTGGATTATGTTCATTGATTTAAAACCTAACAACTCAAGTTGTTAGAGTATACTTGAAGAAAACCCTAAGTACGGTTACGAGCTTAAACATTTAACAAGAACTTAAGTGCTAGATAATACTTGGACATCCGCTGCATTCATGTGTGTTTGTTGTTCGATACTCACCACGACGACTCTAATTAGGGACCAACAAGTGGTGTCAGAGCGGTAGGTTGTAAGACATGCTGCTTCTGAGTCGCTTCGACCAGATCTGTGTTTATTCCTTGCACTATACTTTGTTCTTTTGTGTCTCTAGCTCAGGAACTTCAAGATTATAATGATGAATCATACTTTGCCCAAGTATACGAAGGAGAAGTTTAATTCGTGGCAGAAGATGGCCACCATCCAGCTGCAAAGCATACATCCGGAGATGGCGGATGTTCTTGCGAAAGGTCCAATAAAAATTATGAAAGCTAACACTTTTGTAGGACGAGCTGCCAATAGACAATCGAGACCTCAAATGGTCGTGAAGCCGTTTGATGAATATACGGTTGAAGATAAGAAAAGAGCTCAGTTGGAGCACTTAGCGAAGAAGCTCATCCTGGATTCTTTACCGCCGTTGATGGCAGATAAAGCTTTGGATTTTGATACGACAAAGCAAATGTGGGATTATGTTTGTGAATCTTCCCAGGAGACCGTCCAGATGAAGCGCAACAAGCTACAGGTAGCTGTTGATAAATATGAATCTTTCTCTATGATTGCATGAGAATCCATCCAAGATATGGAAGAAAGAATCAATACCATTGTCGGAGAACTCAGGAATCTGGGAAAGACGTACGATAATGGCGAGATGAATAACTAGATCATCTCGAAGCTCTTTCCACGGGAGGATTGGTTCGTGAAGATGATGAGCTTGAGCGAGAAAGACCTTTGCCAAATGACCACATCTGAGGTATTTGCTCAACTCAAAACTCATGAATTCATTATACAGCAATCAAAGAAGAACGTAGGCGCTTCTGCAAAGACTTCGTCATCATCTGTTGTACCCCCGGAGAATCTAGCATTCTTCGTGAAAAGAGATGTATCCAAATGGAAGACAAAGAAGTCATTTCGTCCTCATGAAAGATCAGCTCCTGCTTCTCCAGTAAAGGAAGTAGTTCCACTCCAGCATGCAACCTGAAGATCTAAAGATAAGTGAGTTCGAAAACAAATGCGAAAGCTTCAGAAGTTGATGCTGGAAGCTAAAGCTGAGAAAGAAGCCAAGGAAGCTAAGCATACTTCATCATCCTCTCGTTCCACAGAGAGAAAACCAAGGACATTCTTCGAGTGTAATTCTCCTGATCATCTTAAGCATGAATGTCCAAGAGTAAGCCAGGAAGAAAGAGAGCGCCTCAAACAAAGGTTTGAGAGAAGAGCTGTCCAGGCGGTCACCAGAGTGTTGCTGACCAGGACCGAGGTGCTAAATGTTTTTGATAATGAAGAGGCGTATTACTCTTCTGAGGAAGATGATGAGGAATCTATGATGGTCTTGATGGCCGATATTGTTGAGGATCAATTTGTTGATGCTGATGCTGATGTTGAACAGAGTGCTGAATCGGCTCTAGCAGTCGATGCGAATGAGGTACCATCTACTAGCACTTCTAGCTTAGCAATCATGCACGAATCGGAGGAATCTTTTCTAGATTCTGAGGTTGATTATCTCATGAAGTTTTCTATCGAATTTTCAAAGATGTATGAAATCAAGAATGCTATCCTTGGAGAGAACACCTCACTCAAACTTAAAGTTACATCTTTGACCGAGGAAATCGAAAGACTAAGGTCCGAAAGTGAGGAATTTTTTAAACTTAAAGCTGAGTTCTCCAAACTTTCTGAAAATTTTCAAATTCTTAAAAAAGAGAATCTCGCTTTAAAAAGTAGATCGAAAGAGGAATATATATGTGCTTATACATCTAGCAAGGCAATTCTTAGTGCTATTGTGAGCCAACAAAGGAAACATTCTGATAAATTAGGATTGGGCCTTAGTTGTGAAGCAAAATTCTTTAAGGGTGCCTTGAACAAGAATGCTGAATTTTCTAAGCAGAGAAAGATATCATTCGTTTCTGCTGGAAAATTGAATGCTGATAAAGGAAAGGATAAGGTAAATGTGGAGTCATCATCTGCTAGGCAGACATTTTGGCGTAGAAAGCATGCCTCTGCTGGACCTCAGCAGAATGCTCAGAGGATGCCTGCTAGGCATGTTAATGCTAGATCTCAGCTGGCTACCCCGAGAGTGTCTGCTAAGCATACATCTGCTGGATCTAAGCATGGTACCCAGAAGATGTCTGCTAGATCTCACTCAGCAGTACCGAGGAGGAATGTTGAGCATCATATTTCAAATGCTAAGATAGCATATCCTTCCTTCACTAAGGGCAAGTAGGTTCAATACCATGCTATAAGACCATCGTACAAGCAGTACACACCACATAGGAGGAACACCTATGTGAGATCTGAGTCCAAATCATTTCCTTTTCAAAGGACAAGGAAGGCCAAGCACACTACTCCACCTAGATCTAATCATGTAAAGCATGCTTATCCAAAGGTCGAGAAGGGATCCAAGAGTGATGTAAAGACGAAAGTCTTGAAAATCACCAAGATGTGGGTTCCAAAATGAACTATGATCCATGCTAATCTCGCAGGATCCGATGCTAAGTGGGTAACTAAACAAAATTGTTAATTGTTTTGCAGGGACAGGATCCAAGAGCGAAGACATCAAGAATGTCAAATGAATGGATCCTAGATAGCGGCTGTTCAGCACACATGACGGGGGATGAAGAATTGTTCTCAGACATTCAAAAAATCTATGGCCCCACAGTTGTGTTCGGTGACAACAGCAAAGGCAGAGTAATTGGGAGAGGATGCATAGAGCGAAATGGACTAAGGATTATCAATGTCGCGCTCGTATCCAATCTCAAGCACAACCTGCTATGTATTAGCCAGATATGTGAAAATGGGTATACCATTTCTTTTGGTAATACTGGTTGCTCTATTGCTGACAATGCTACAGGTGAAGTAAAGCTTCGAGGCATCCGAAAAGGTGGCCTATATATTGTTGATTGGCAAAGTGGCTAGCAACATTCTTGTTCTGTAGCTTTGAACAGGGAAGAAACCAATTGGCTATGGCATAAGAGGTTGACCCACCTGAATTTCAAAACCATCAACCACCTAGCCAAGCACAAGCTTGTTGAAGGATTGCCTACTGAAACTTTCCGAAAGGAAGGTGTGTGCAAAGCTTGCCAGCAAGGGAAGCAAACCAAAGCATCTTTCAGATCAAACCCGGAGAAGGCCACTTCAGAGAGAATCCTAGAGCTTTTGCACATGGATTTATTTGGCCCAGTCACTCCAGCCAGTGTAAGGAAAAAGGTTTATACACTTGTGGTTGTTGATGACTTTTCCAGGTACACATGGGTTTGTTTGCTAAGAACCAAAGACGAAGTGAAGCTCATCCTACCGGAGCTAATCCTCAAGGAGAAAAATAGCAAAGAAGTCACTGTCAAAAGGATTAGATCGGACAATGGAACCGAGTTTTACAATGGGATCTTGATGGATTTTTGCACCGAAGCTGGTATCGGGCATGAGAAATCCACTGCTACGACCCCCCAGCAGAACGGTCTGGCAGAGAGAAGGAACCTAACATTGAAGGAAGCTATGAGGTCAATGCTCGCTGATTCCGGTGTAAGTGGAAAGTACTGGGGCGAAGCAGCCATGATAGCTTGCTATACACAGAATAGGAGCGCAATCAATGGCAGATTCAATAAAACTCCTTATGAAATGTACAATGGTCGTAAGCCTTCTATCACTCATCTACGTGTTTTTGGTTCGACATGTTATATTCATAACAATGGGAAATCAGAGCTTAACACTTTTTCTCCTAAGTCTGATGAAGGTGTGTTCCTGTGATATGGACACCCATCTTATAAGGGTTATAGAGTGTTAAACAAGATAACTCAAGTTGTGGAAATAACATGCAATATTATTTTTGATGAGTCTACTTTAGTGTGCAGAGCTATAAGAGAGGAAAAGGAAAACAATCATGAGGCTAATGATGTCCATGGTCAATCGGTCTTGAATTCTTTCGAAAATATGAAGATTGACCCGACTAAGTCTCTGAGTGATTGCAATCCAATTCAGACGCACTCAGCAGATGACCAGACTGTTGATCGGGCCAATGATGCTAATGATCATGCTGAGGCCACCCCACCAATTTATCTTAATGATAATTTGGATATTCTGGAATCGCTTGAAGAAGAAGATGAAGAAATTCCGGATCGAGGACGCGTTGCTGAAGAAGGACTGGACACTACTGAAGACGTTGCTGAGGACTTTGTCAAAGACGATGCTGTGATCCCAGCTGCTGAAGATTCAGTTGCTGAAGTTCTAGCTGCTGAAGTTCTAGCTGCTGAAGTCCAGTATACTGATGTTCCTGTTGCTGAGGTACCAAATGTTGAGGTACCGGATGTTGAACCAGAAGTGATTGCTGAGGAGAATGTTCTAGCAGAGAACAATTCAGCAGGTGAAGCTAGCAATGCTATGCCAGCAACCAACAACCAGAGACCAAGATGGCTACGCGATCATCCTTTACATGCCATTCTTTATGATGTCAATGATCCAGTAAGGACGCATCAAGGCAACGCGATGCTAGCTTGTTATATTTCGCATGAGGAGCCTACGAAGGTTGAAGACGCCTTACAATCTCCAGATTGGGTGAACGCTATGCAAGAGGAGCTTGCTGAGTTCACGCGTAACCATGTTTGGGATTTGGTGGATAGACCCAAACACCAAAGTGTTATCGGGACCAAATGGGTGTTCAAGAACAAGAAGGACGAGTCGGGAACAGTCATTTGAAATAAAACTCATCTCGTAGCAAAGGGCTATAGACAATGCGAAGGAATTGATTACGATGAAATGTTTGCTCCAGTAGCTCGTTTGGAGGCAATAAGATTATTCCTAGCATATGCTGCACATCTTGAGTTCTATGTGATGCAGATGGATGTGAAGAGCGTCTTTCTTAATGGTGAGCTCAAGGAGGAAGTGTACGTTGAGCAACAACCAGGCTTCGAACAAGGAAATAAAGTTTACAGGCTAAGGAAACCCTTGTATGGTTTGAAGCAAGCACCAAGGGCGTGGTATGGAACCTTGTCCAAATTTCTTCTGGATAATGGCTTCAAGAAGGGGAAGATTGACCAGACCCTCTTCCGCATTAAAGACAAAGGAATCATATTGCTCGTACAGATTTATGTCGATGACATTATTTTTGGATCGAAGAATTCAAACTTGTGCAACAAGTTTTCGAAGCTTATAACGAGTAATTTCCAGATGAGTATGATGGGCAAGATGTCGTACTTTCTAGGACTTCAAGTTCAGCAATCGAGTGAAGGGATTTTCATTCACCAAAGAAATTACACTAGCGATTGATTGCTAAGTATTGTCCAGAAAAGATGAAGAGTTTGAGGATTCCAATTCGCACGAGTTGCAAGATCTCCATTGATGAAGGAGGAGAACCTGTGAATCCCACACTCTATCGAGGTATCATCGGATCCTTGCTTTACTCAACAACTAGCAGACCCAATATTTCTTATTCTATCGGTGTATGCACGAGATATCAAGTAAATCCGAAGAATTCACACTTGGATGTTGCTAAGAGGATTATCCGATACCTCAAATGTACTGATGGTCTAGGAATTTGGTATCCAAGGTGCGATGGGCTAGCACTGAGTGGTTATTCCGATTCAGACTTTGGGGGATGAAAGATTGATCGGAAGAGCACCAGCAGGACATGCCAATTCCTTGGACATAAGCTAATCAGTTGGTTTAGCAACAAGCAGCACTCAGTGGCTACGTCTACTACTGAAGCTGAATACGTAGTAGCTGCTAGTTGTTGTTCTCAAGTCTTGTGGATTCGGCAGCAATTGCTAGATTATGACATTCCTTCTGAATGTGTGCAGATCTACTGTGACAACAATAGTGTTATGTGCATAACGAAGAACCTCGTTCATCATTCAAGAACAAATCATATTGATATCCAACATCATTTTATTCGAGATCATCAGGAGAAGAAGGATATTGATATTCAATATATATGCACTGAAGATCAGCTAGCAGATATCTTCACCAAGCCGCTTGCTGAGGCTCGTTTTAAAGAACTTTGTCTAAAATTAGGCCTCATGGAGCTAGAAGATGTTGTGGATGAATGAGTATTAAGTTTTCATTCTTTCTGGATTTCTGGATTTCTATTTTTTTTCGTCAAAGGCGGGGACAAACGTATCCTAGCTTACGTTTTATGTTGCTGACTCTGTTGCTGAATTTTAGTTGCTAAGTATTTTGGTTGCTGAGTCCAAGCTCTCAGCATTTCCCCGATATGCTAAGTTTATTGCAACAAATGATTTTGATGCTCGCTAGAAGTTGGGTGCTGAGTCCAAGCTCTCAGCATTTCGTCGGGATGTTATGTTATTATTCAACAAATTTCATCAAGTGATACAGGCATTTGCTAGAAGGTGAATGTTGAGTCCAAGCTCTCAGCAGTTCCTAAGTATTATACTAGCAAGTGGTACAGACGGTTGATGAGGAATTTTGCTAAGTCCAAGCTCTTAGCAGACAAAATGTGAATGCTATGCTACAAGCATTATGATTGTGCCAACAATTGATGTGGTGGATACTAGATTTTGGTTGCCAGATTATGTGGATGCGAGGACTCGGATGCTGAATCCATGCAGACTGTCGAGTCCAAGCTCTCAGTAGTCTCCAGAAGTCAAAAGCGGGAAGGATTTGAATTTGAAATGATGTATAAGACACGCTACATTAAATGCGCGCAATTGGCTGCATCAAACCAGGAGGCGACACGTCAAAAGCACTCGAGCATTTTGGGGCGTGGGTTACCATACGAAGGGACTCGCCAAATCTGAGCCGTTGATTGGATTTGAAGAGGTGTTTCCCCAGCCATCGGATCATTGTCCAGAAGGTATAAACCTTTCACTTCATTCATCGTTCAAACTTTCTACACTTTGAATCTGAAATCCCTAGAATTTCTATGCCTTCCAAACACTCCCAAATTCTACACTTCGAAATTCTTCCAATTTCTCAACATGTCTAATCCTGAATCCTCCACCCCATCTTCAAACTCCGATTAAGTTTTACTTCAAGCCTAGTCCAAACTTGACGTTGCATGAGAGGCATGCACTGGAGTTTACGAACATTGCATCGAAGGACGATGTTGATGAAAAGATCCCCTATTCCCGCTTGGTTAGTCTTGCCAAGAAGAAAGAAAAATCTGGGTTATCGAAAGCCCAGAGGCGCGCGGAGCATATAATGAAGGATAGGATTCTGTACACTCCTCTTGCTGCGGTACAGTTTCCAGAATGGGTGCTGAACACCCTGGTGCAGGCGCAGGTAGTCCAGTATCTATCTGTTGAGCCTACAAAATTCCGACCACATATGGTCTCGAAATTCTATGTGAGGGCTGTCTTTGATGAGCGCCACACGTTTTTCACAACCTCTGTGTTCGGGACCCTCATCAAGGTATCCGCCACTGCCCTTGCAGAGACATTTGGGCTTCGCAATTCGGGCGAACATGTCTCCACATATAAGGTGGTTAATATTGAGGAGATGAAGACTCGGTGGGATGACTGGAAAAGACCAGAGGTGCGGGAGGAGCCGGCACATCCTTGGAAGGTAGCCACTCCGATACATCATTTTAAGGAGGACTACAGAACCCTTATTGAGCTCGTAACAAAGATGTTCCAATGCGATGCGGGATCATATTCGGAACTTTCAGCCAAGAAGTATGTCGTGATGATGGCATTGGTAGATGGGTTCAATGGGAACTGGGCGCAATTCTTTTTTGAGCGGTGGTTGGACCACGCTATAAAGAATTTGAAGATGAAGGAAGAAGGAACCTTCATGTCCAACGTTAGTTTCGACTGAAGATTAGCAAATTCCTTGAGACAATCATTCCAAAGGAGGAACTCGACAAGGGTGAGGCCTTGCTGACTACTGATTACATTCCCCTGTGGAAGAAGCAACCGACCCCAGCACAGCCAACCCTAGCAGCAAAGACACCTTCTTCTGGTGAGATGTTGTTGCAGCAAGCTATTGGGATTATATACTGAAAGCATATATGATTAAGTGTTGTGTACACTGGTCTTCATATATGTTGCTGCAACAATGCTCGTTGTCTTATGGAACAAACATACAACGAACCATAATATCCTATTATATCGCCTATAGGGATGAACATATGGTGTGTAGGAGATCACAAAGGATAATATGAGTCGTTTGACCTAGCGAGATATAAACATTATCACAGCTGAGACAGTCCCTGGATAGGCTGTCGGTCTAAGCTACGACACATCGGTTCATAAGTGGGCTTATCCTAGCTACTTGATGTGCCAGTACATAGTTATGTATTGATGGGATCAACAGTGGGATGTGCCATTCTCATTGGCATATGAATGAGCCAGATCCCTAACATACTTCTTATGATCTTAAACCTAACTGAAGGTTAAGGGGCACACACAGATTGACCACACTTTGATTTAACAAGGTGGCGTGTCTTACATGTACTCTTATACCCGTATTTTGGGTGTTGGAAATTTGTGTGTGGCCTGCTTAGGCTGGACGTTTAGGTTAGCATATCCGTTTCAGGATGGTGACATTCCCTGAGGAGCTCACAAGGTTCATTATGCTAAACCCTGCAGGTTAAATAATTTAATTCAGGCATAAGTGAAAAGGAGTGAGTGGTATTACTTAGGAAATAAGAGATTAATTAATTGTGGCTGATTGTCATAAGCCAAATTAATTAATGAATGTCAAAAACCTTAAATATGTGGATCATGTTAGTTTGGTGCAACCCGTTCCTAATAACGTGGTAATAAAGGGGCGAGTCAACATTGTTACTATGGTGAAGGTTAAAACATTGTTTTATTAATTAATTATGTTCTTGGTTTAATAAGGAAGGATTAATTAATAAAGAGGGCCCACTTTATTATTTGCATCTGGTCCCTGGTCTGGCCCATGATATGCTCAAGCCCATTAAGGTTAGGGTTTCTCAAAACCCTAACACTATATATATGCCTTCTCTCTATCAGATAAGAAGAGATTTTTCAGTATATTGAAAATAGAGAGAGAGAACGGCGGCGGCTATCCAAGGGAGAAACTGATCGATTTCTCCAGATCTTCGATCAAACTTTGTAGATAATCCTCACCAGATTTCCAAGGAGCAAGGGAACAGATCATAAGATCAGATCTGTAGGAACAACTGTTCATCGCCGGCGTTCAGATTCAGATCCAGATCTATTTAATCATTATTGGCTCCGATCTAGATCTGTAGATCAAACGGTGAAATCAGGTATTCCCTAAATCCATCCTCTGCAATTAATTTTGTAGGAGCATGCATAGGATCGCATGGTTTATTTAATTGAAATTTATTCCTTGTATCCTAAGAACGATCCTTGGCAAGAATTTAATTAATGGCAACTCATGTTGTCTATCGTAGACTCAAACCCTACAATTGGTATCAGAGCTAGGTTCATGTTCTTAGGCTCTATCTTGGATAGATTGAAATTAAATAAATATGTATGTTCATGGATGGATTTAAATTGTCGTGGATGTTTTTGTTCTCGTGGCCTTCTCGTTTTTGGATCTATTTTTCACCACGAGAAAAATCGTGGTTAGATTTGATAGGAAATCATGTAAAAGATCTAGATCTATTTTTTTGTATTTTCTTTATTTTTCAAATCTGTAATATTGAGATCCGGAGAAGAACGAGAAACAAAGAACGAAGAACAGACATGGATCAGCAATTCAGCCCCTTCACCCACCAGATCTCGCCGGCGGCGATGACCACCACGGTAGCGGCGTCAGGCGGGTGGCGGTGGTAGGGTTCCTCCCTGCGGCTGGAATGCCCGCTTCAGAGCTGCTGCGCGCGTGCTTCCAGCGAGGCTTCCAGGCTCGCGAATGTACGGCTGTATGGGGACGACCGTGTGCGCCAAAGGAAGCTGTTGCAGGCCGACGGTGGCGCGCGGGTTCGGCCGTTGTGCGCGCGGTATTCGGACGGGGTGACGGCGGCTATGGTTTCGCCTCAAGACTGTCCTTGCGCATGGACTTCTCTATTCGATGGGGAAGGCGAGCTCTCTGCACGATGGCTGCAACCACGGTGGATGGCAGCGTGGGCGTTGTCGTTAGTGTTGGAATTGTATACATAAAAGCATTATGATTGGTATATTAGGAAACGTTATGTTTGATATACTGGTAATCATTAATGACTTGCAATAAACAACTCCTGTCTGAATTAACAATCATACGATGCGAACAAACACATCCAGTTATCTCGTCGATAGGGAGATCATACGGTGTGTAAGAAATCACAGAAGATCCTATAGATAGTTCGACCTAGCGAGATATAAACAGTTATCACAGCTGAGACAGTTTCTGGTTTGGCTATCGGTTTAGGCTGCGGCACACAAGTCCATATGTGGTTTATCTTGACTGCTTTGTGTGACCGGTACATCTCAATGTATTGATAGGATTAACAGTGAGATGAACCATTCTACTTGACATATGAATGAGTAAAGATCTCGGTAACTGGTCGGATCTAAAGTCAATTAAAAGCTGAGGGACACACATGGGTTGACTGTCACTTTGACTTGCTATGGTGGAGAGTCTTACATGTACTCGTATATATGCATCTTGGGTGATGGCAGCTTGTGTGGGGTTTCCTCAGGCTGGATTTAGATAACCATATCCGTTTCAGGATGGTGACATTCCCTGGGAAGCTCACGAGGTTCGTTATGCTAAGTCCTGCAGGCTGAATCATTGATTCAAGCATAAGCGATAAGGGTTGAGTGGTACTACTCAGGAATAATAAGAAATTAATTAATTACAGCTAATTGTCATACGCTGAATTAATTAATGAATGTCTGAAACCTTAAATATGGGGATTAACCAAGTCAATGCAACCCGTTCCTAATAACGTGGTAATAAAAGGGTAGGTCAGCATTAATTCTCTGGTGGCATGAATTAATGTTTATTAATTAATTATGTTCTGGGTTGAACATGGAATTAATTAATAGGAGGCCCACTTTATTATTTGCATTTGATCCCTGGTCTGGCCCAACACTGCTCATAGCCCATTAGGGTTTATTAAACCCTAATAGCCCATTCTCAGATCTATATAAATAGATCAATCTCTCATTTTCCCACATAAGTTTTGAGTTTCAAATCAGAAACCCTAGAGAGATTGTGAGAGAGTGGGCAGCTGTAGATCCGGTAGCGTATCCTCACCAGATTTCCGGATCGAGCAAGGGAACAGATCAGAAGATCAGATCATTAGGAACACCATCGCTTGGATCGATTCCAGATCCAGATCTGCACCATCTTCATTGCCATCATCGATCTAGATCTGTAGATCAGTCCTTGGAATCACAGGTATTCCTTTGAATCTACGAATTAAATTAAATAGGATCATGCATAGGGCATTCACTGTTTGTCATGATATTTATTTTGATATCCATAAATCGTATCCGGAGTTGTAATAAATGGCGATTCATGTCGCCTATTGTAGACTCATTTCCTACAATTGGTATCAGAGCCAGGTTCGTATTTTATGGCTCTGTCGGAAAATAAATTTGACAAACAGTTTATGCATGTTATTTAATTTATTGTGGATGGATTTAAAATTGTCGTGGATGGTTTTTGTTCTCGTGGCCCCTCATTGTTTTTGGTTTTATTTTAAATCGCGAGAAAATCCGCGATTAGATTGATAGGAAAATATGTAATAGATTAGATCTATTTGGTTGTATTTTTTTATTCAATCTGTAAACCGAGATGAGATTGAGAATGAAGAATCAGCGACAAAGTGAAGCTGTAGTTTTTCCGGTGGACTGCGGCAGCAGCGGCCGCGCGCGGGCGGCGTGCGGCGGTGACCCGCGGCCGACGACGGCAGCACGCAGTGGCCGCGCGCGTCAGATCTCTGCGTGGAGCAGCCGCGCAGAGTTTCTTCTTCTCCCTCGCAGCAGCTCGCATTTTCTCTCCCTCTCGCGCGTCCCGTGACTTCGGCTCCTGCTGACGGGTCGCTGCGGCAGGGCGAGGGCCGTGCGCTCGTGCGCACGGTGGTGGGAGATGGCAGTCGGCTTGGGCTGCGATTCAAGGTGATGGGGAGCGCGGTGGCTGTTGGCCAGGCGGTGGCGAGCGCGGCCCTTGGCCGCGGGTTTTACTCCCTTCGCTGGTTGTGCTACGAGCACAATTGCTGTGCGCAAGCAGCAGCATATCCGCGACAGCAGGCCGGCGGTCGGGATGTGAGACCGGACGATGGCGGCTTGGTGACCGGCGGCGGGGTTGTAGCAGCGGCGGCGGCTAGGGTTTTGGGTGGTGAAGGTGGCGGCTGGAACCCTAGTTTCTTCTAGGGTTTGCTGCTAGGGTTTCAGATCCGGGCTGGGCGCAGGCCCGGCAGCCCGAAGGCGGCCCGAATTGCTGAAAACTAGGGTTTTTGCAACCCTATGTTCCTGAAACCCTAATTACTGGCCCAAACTGCTGTATTATTTTTTATTCCAGCCCAAAGTTGCAAATTTCAAATTAAAGAGTGGGAGCCCAGTTTGAAGATCTGTATTTATTTAAAGCCTTGTAATAGATAGGTTTAATTTTATTTCCCATGTAATTGCATCAAGGGGCCACGAGAAATTGTATTTGTTTATTTAATTAATTTATCGTATGATGTGATTTATTATGTGCGCACTAGTAAATAATAGGAGAGCATGCTACTGCTTTTATTATTTATTTTTAAAGCATGTTGTAGATAATAGGGAAGCATGTTATTGATTTATTATTTACTGTTCAAAGCATGCTTTATGTGATTTATTTTATGTATTAAATTATGTCTATAAATTCCGGAATCATGTTGGGAAATATGATGGAATTTTAGATGTGACATAATTTATGGATCATAAAATAATCTGTGCGCATAAGAACTATTTGAAAGAAAAAGACTAAGCAAGATTTTTTAAAATCAACAAGACCTCCACAATGCGGTCTCTTATTAGAAGTGGGCAGTGAAGTGAGTAGACGTCTACACGACCGTAGCCTGCTTGCTTTATTTGTTCATAAGTTCTAATAGATGAGATTTCTAAATAAAACATTTAAACATGTGAGAAGTGGACAGTGAAGTGAGTAGACGTCTACACGACCGTAGCCTGCTTACTTTATTAGTTCATAAGTTCTCTAGAATTGTTTTAAATGAGATAACAAAGGTTGTAAGAGGCATGCGTCATGGGTCTAGTACGTATGACAAATCGTCCTTTTAACTTCCAGAGTTAGAATTGTGGTCAAATGCTTAGATGTTGCCTGAGTACTAACTCATGAATGATGTCCCTGCTCAGATAGGCTGAACATGGTCTCAGTTTTATCTCCGATTATTAATTTCATTTGTCGGCGAATACCTGGCATGGATTGAAATTAAAGACTGGAACTTCAAAGAGCAGTCTGGTTAGGTGGTCTGCTGTAAACGTCTTCGAAAGGAGCTTGCAGTAGATGTACCTAGGCAATTGGGGGAAACAATTGTATTGGTTTATCAAAAGGTTACAATGGAATGGTCCTAGTTGCAGAGGATCATAAATATGTTCTTAACACTCCGTGTCCAGCTGTCCCTACTGCTGAGTCAACTGATGTGGAGCGGAACCTCTATGACAAGTGGGTCAAGTCTAATAATGTAGTCAAGTGCTACATGATGACCACTATGTCTAAGGTGCTCCAGCAACAACATCAGCACTATGACAAAGCAGCTGAGATTATGGATAGTCTCACAGTTACTTATGGGGAATCGGATAGAGCTGTCAGATTTAAACTCATGAGGGAAATCGTTAGTTGTAAAATGACTGATGGTAGCTCATTGAGGGAGCACGTTGTTTCCATGACTCATCTCATGGATGAACTGACATTGCATTGAGGAGGTATTGATGGGGAAGCCCAGGTCGATATCATACTCAACTCACTTCCGAAGTCTTTTGAGAACTTTAGGCTGAATGTTGTCATGAGAAAAAAGGAGTATACTCTCAATGAGTTACTTAGTGATCTCATGGTAGCTGAATCAGTCATGCAACCTAAAAAGGCAGTCTTGGTTTCTTCCGGTAGTCGCCCTGCTTCATCGAAAGGTGCTAAAGGGTTGATTGGAAAGAAATTCAAGAAGACAGCCTTTGGAAGCAAAAGTTCTGGGAAAAAGAAGACTGTGACACCGGGGAAGAAGGGCAAGTGTTTTCGTTGTGGCAAAACTGGTCACTGGAATAAGGATTGTCTGACCAAGCGGGTTGGACATGGTACGTCATTAGCACTTGTAACGGAAACATGTTTAGCATCTGTTTCTACTCATTCGTGGGTAGTGGATACTGGAGCTACTGATCATGTTTGTTACACTTTGCAGGGATTCAGGCCGACAAGGCAGCTGAATGATGACGAGGTGACGATCTCCATGGGTAATGCTGCTCGTGTGTCTGCAGTAGCAGTTGGAGATGTTACATTATGCTTTCAAGACAATGTTTTGATTTTAAGAGATGTTTTGTATGTGCCGGATTTTCGGCGGAACCTTATCTCTATTTCCAGTTTAATAAATGATAGATTTTCAGTTATTTTTATAATCATGTTACTATTAATGGCAGTAACGGTGTTATCTGTCGTGGGATACAGAAAGACTCTCTTTATATCATAACTTGTTTGCATAAATCTTCCGTGAATGCTGCATATAACTCATTTAATCATAAGAAGAGAAAGTTTTCATCTTCTGATGAGGATCTTACATATCTATGGCATCTGAGACTAGGTCACATCAATCTAAAGAGGATCAAGAGACTCGTGGATGATGGAACGTTGGATTCAATCCAGGTAATTCCACATCGAGTTTGTGAATCCTGTATAGAGGGAGAGATGAAGACCAGGCCTTTCAAGGCAAGTCAGTCTCGAGCAAGTGATGTGTTGGAGTTGATCCACTCTGATTTATGTGGACCTATGTCCACGCAAGCTTGTGGGGGATTTAAGTATTTCGTCACTTTTATTGACGATTACTCGAGATATGGGTATGTTTACTTACTTTACTATAAGTCTGAATGCTTTGAGAAATTCAAGGAATTCAAGGCGGAAGTAGAGAAGTTAAACAAGAAAATTAAGTCATTACGATCTGATCGTGGTGGTGAGTATCTCAGTGACGAGTTCTTGCAGTTTTTATCAGAGCATGGGATTACATCCCAATGGACCGCACCAGGCACTCCTCAGCAGAATGGTGTGGCTGAAAGAAGAAATAGGACTCTTCTTGAAATGGTTAGATCTATGATGAGTTATGCGAACTTGCCTGTTTTGTTTTGGGGCCACACGTTACTAACAGCAGCGTATCTACTGAACCTGGTACCTTCTAAGTCAGTTCCTAAAACACCCTCGGAACTCTGGCATGGGAGAAAGCCCAGTGTGTCAAAGATAAGAGTGTGGGGTTGTCCGACATATGTTTTGTCGAAGGAACCTGATAAGTTAGAAGCCAGGTCCAAGCTAATGCTGTTTGTGGGATACCCCAGACAAACGAAGGGTGGTTATTTCTACTATTCTGAGGATCAGAAGATCGTTGTTAGCACCAACGCAAGATTCTTAGAGGACGAGTTTGTGAAAAACCACAAATCTAAAAGTGATATCATTCTCCAAGATATTGGAGACGATGATGCGCTTTCAATGGGAAAACCCCGTGGCAGATTGAGTGTACATCTCGAAGGTATGGAACCAATTGTATGGTTGCCAGTGCAAGGATTTGATCCACAAGTAACTGCACCAACTGCTAACGCAGTACCAGTGCTCTGTCATAGTGGGAGGGTACCTCACCAACCCGAGCGGTATATGTTCGTGGGAGAGTCTTCGGACTTGATCCCGGAAGACAGACTAGATGATACCGACCCATGGACATACGACAAAGCAGTAAATGACAAAGATGCTGAAAAATGGCATAAAGCCATGGATTCAGAAATTGAATCAATCACCTCTATGGACGTATACCAGAAGTCTGCGCTACCTGATGGCTTTCGGGCCATAGGTTGCAAATGGGTATACAAACGGAAGAAAGGTTCGAAAGGAGAGATAACGGCTTTTAAAGCCAGGTTGGTGGCGAAGGGTTATAGTAAAAAAGAGGGCATTAACTATGACGAGACCTTCTCACCGGTAGCCATGCTCAAATCCATTCGAATTCTTCTATCCATAGCAGCACATATGGACCTAGAAATCTGGCAGATGGATGTCAAAACCGCATTTTTAAATGGGTATCTTGAGGAAGGTCGTGACATCTATATGCAGCAGCCAGAGGGTTATGTGAAGGATGGTGAAGAGCATCTTGTCTGGAAGCTAAAGAAGTCCTTGTATGGACTTAAACAAGCTTCACGATCATGGAACAAATGTTTCGATGATGTGATTAAATCCTATGGATTTTCACAGTGCGAAACCGAAAGTTGTGTGTAACGATTATACGTCAGCGGAAGCGTGGTAATCCTTGCACTTTATGTAGATGACATTCTTCTATTCGGCAACGATGTGAAGGTGTTGTATATTCAGCAACGATGTGAAGGTGTTATATGACATAAAGAGATGGTTATCCGAACAGTTTCAAACGAAGGACCTAGGAGACACTAGATACATCCTTGGGATTAAAGTCTTGCGTGTTCGCAAGAGAAGGATGTTAAGCTTTTCTCAGGCAGCTTATATTGATACTGTAATTGCTCGTTTTAGCATGCAAAACGCCAAGAAAGGGTTGCTACCTTTCAGACATGGTGTTCCTCTGTCTAAGGCACAATGCCCTACAACAGAAGAGGAGATGGATGAGATGGCTAAAGTACCATATGCTTCGGCAGTGGGAAGTCTCATGTATGCGATGCTATGTACGAGGCCAGATATCTTTTATGCCGTGGGCATGGTGGCCAGATATCAGTCTAACCCTGGACAGGCGCACTGGACTGCTGTCAAACATATTCTCAAGTATCTGAAAAGAACTCGAGACTATTGTCTTGTTTATCAGTGTGAGAATTTGTGCCCTGTGGGTTATACGGATTTGGATTTCCAGGCGGATCAGGATAAGAAGAGATCGCCCTCGGGCTATGTGTTCACCTTGGGAGGTAGAGCTGTATCATGGAGGAGTGCGAAACAGAAATGTATCGCAGACTCCACCATGGAAGCTGAGTATGTGGCAGCTTCAGAAGCTTCTAAAGAAGCAGTATGGCTCCGGAACTACCTCCAAGGGTCAGATATTGTTCTGAGTTTGCCCAAGACCATCACGATATATTGTGATAATGCTGGTGCAGTAGCAAACTCTAAGGAACCAAGAACTCACAAGGCGTCAAAGCACATAGAGAGAAAGTACCACATCACACGAGAAATCGTAGCGAGGGGCGATGTGCAAATAGAGAAGATTGACACGAAGGATAATCTAGTGGATCCACTTACAAAGGGCTTACCACAGAAGGCATACGAGGGTCACGTTCGTAGCGTAGGACTGAGGTAGATGCCGGCCACCTGGTGACCAAATGTAATAGCTAGATTAGAATAGACACATGTTATACTCTGGAAAGTAATGGTTTAATGCTTTGAGTATAAGTGGGAGATTGTTGGAATTGTATACATAAAAGCATTATGATTGGTATATTAGAAAACGTTATGTTTGATAGACTGGTAATCATTAATGTCTGAATTAACAATCATACGATGCGAACAAACACATCCAGTTATCTCATCGATAGGGAGATCATACGGTGTGTAAGAGATCATAGAAGATTGTATAGATCGTTCGACCTAGCGAGATATAAACAGTTATCACAGCTGAGACAGTTTCTGGTTTGGCTGTCGGTTTAGGCTGCGGCACACAAGTCCATAAGTGGTTTATCTTGACTGCATTGTGTGACCGGTACATCTCAATCTAATGATAGGATCAACAGTGAGATAAACCATTCTACTTGACATATGAATGAGTAAAGATCTCGGTAACTTGGTCGGATCTAAAGTCTATTGAAAGCTGAGGGACACACATGGGTTGATTGTCACTTTGACTTGCTATGGTGGAGAGTCTTACATGTACTCGTATATATGCATCTTGGGTGATAGCAGCTTGTGTGGGGTTTCCTCAGGCTGGATTTAGATAACCATATCCGTTTCAGGATGGTGACATTCCCTGGGAAGCTCACGAGGTTCGTTATGCTAAGTCCTGCAGGCTGAATCATTGATTCAAGCATAAGCGATAAGGGTTGAGTGGTACTACTCAGGAATAATAAGAAATTAATTAATTACAGCTAATTGTCATACGCTGAATTAATTAATGAATGTCTGAAACCTTAAATATGGGGATTAACCAAGTCAATGCAACCCGTTCCTAATAACGTGGTAATAAAAGGGTAGGTCAGCATTAATTCTCTGGTGCCATGAATTAATTTTTATTAATTAATTATGTTCTGGGTTGAACATGGAATTAATTAATAGGAGGCCCACTTTATTATTTGCATTTGATCCCTGGT
>JAPKLW010002374.1:2039-29952 GCA_026898455.1 Plectranthus barbatus | reverse complement strand
AAAGGATAATACGGAAAGGGTTGGGTTACCTCCCAACAAGTGCTTGATTTAACATCGCAGCTCGACGATACCTCGAATCACTGCCAAGGAGGTCGAGTCCAGACTCGCCGACCTTTGGCATCCACCATGTAGACTTTCCGGTCTTTGATAATGGTGGTGAGCTCAGAAAAAGGTGGCGCAGTTGACACTGCTACCCTATCGTTTCCTCGCTCCCACTCAATGGCAGCGGCTTCTTCCTCTTCAGATTCATCTCCTTCGTCAGTAGTGGAGATTCGATTGCACTCCGTCTTCTTCTTGTTCTTGTCGATCACAAAGGTGATCTTCTCGTCGTTTGCTCGGAGTGTGATCTCGCCGCCTCGACAGTCAATGAGAGCGGCGCTAGTGTCGAGAAACTCACGCCCCAAGATCATGGGCATATTCTCGTCCTCCTTCATCTCGTGCACCACGAAATCTGCAGGAAAAATGTGATGGCCCACGCGAATGAGCCCATCCTCTAGTATACCTTTCGGGTGGGACACAGACCGGTCCGCCATCTGCAGGGAGATCGTTGTGGGCCTCATCTCTCCGATGTTGAGATGCTTGTAAATGGAGTACGGCATCAGCTTGATACTGGCCCCAGTATCACATAGTACTCTTTCGAATGTGTGTCCCCCAATCTCAACCGGAATAGAGAAGCATCCAGGATCGCTTCTCTTGATGGGCACCTGCTTTTGAAGTAACAGGCTGCACTGCTCGTGGATCTTCACCATCTCGTTCTCCATGAACTGCTTCTTTCCACTCATCAGTTTTCGAAGGTATTTCATGCACCCCGGGATTTCCTTCAGTGCTTCGATTAGCGGAATGTTGATGCAGACCTTCTTCAGGTTCTCCACAAATCTGGAGAACTTCTCGTCCTCTTTCTGCTTCGCGAACCTCTATGGGAAAGGCAAAGGAGGGAATTTATCTTCAGACTGCTTCTGCTTCGTGTCTGGAATAGACTTCAACGTCGATCGACGTAAGTTAGTGTCGATCGACGGGCCTCTGCCTTCTGCGTCGATCGACGAGGCAGGTCCGTCGATCGACGTGGAATCGTCTCCCGCACAGTATTGCTCCTTTTCGCCTCCAGAATCGTCCGTAGCCATCTCGGGACCCTTGTAGCTCGTCCCAGACCTCAGAGTAACGGCTTTGCAGTCTTTTTGCGCTTTTGGGTTCACCTCCGTTGTGCTCGGAAGCTTTCCAGGCTTGTGTTGGTTGCCGAGTGTCGTGGCAATCTGGCTCAATTGCGTGTCCATCATCTGAAGGTGTTTTGTCATCAGCTGCATGTGGTCGGCCATCCCCTTCACCTCGGTTTCTACTTTCCCAAACTGGTTATCCGAGCTCTTGATAAATTTCTCGAGCGTCTCCTCTGGCACGGATTTCTTTCTTTCAACGATCTCTCCTCCAGTACCTGCATCAAAACCAGGCGGAGGGTGTTCTGCAGCAGAAGGGTTAGCATATGAAAAACCAGGGTGAGATCGCCCATGGTTGTACTGGTACCCTTGATTGCCTCGGTAGTTATTGTGATAACCACTGCCAATGTAATTCACCTCCGTACCGGCAGTTCCAGACGAACTGCTTGCACCCCTGTTGATGTAGTCAGCCTCCACGGGTACTATGGCCATGCTTAGCTCTGCAACTTGTGATGTGCCCAATTTTTCAATCTCTTCCCGGAGCTTTTTCACCTCAGTGACCACGTCGATTTCTGGCTTTGTCTCGACTGCTTTGACTGGTAGCTGCCTATCAGTTAGCCATTGGTGGCTATTCAGCGCCATATCAGCCAGCAACCTCATACTCTCTGCACCGCTCTTCTTCATCAGTATTCCTTCGGCAGATGCATCAACCAGCTCCTTCATGTGAGGGTTCAGTCCCTCATAAAAATGACACACTTGCATCTCCAGATCGATGCCATGTCCAGGACGGAGTCGTAGGAGCTCTTTGTATCTCTTCCAGGCCTCGTAAAGTGACTCGTCATACATCAGCTTGAAAGTGGTGATGGCAGCTTTCCTCTTCAGCAGCAGGCTTGGTGGGAAGTAGTTGACAAGGAACTCTGCTCGAAGCTCCTCCCATGTCCCGATCTGACTCTTATCCAGTCCAGCAAACCAAGACCGTGCCTCGTCTCTGAGTGAGAACGAGAACAGTCTCATCCTGATCACATCTTGGGTTACTCCATTTTGCTTCACAGTGTTACACACCTCAATGAATTGGTTGAGGTGGGTATATGGGTCTTCTACAGCTCTTCCCCCAAACTGGTTTTGCTGCACCATCTGAATAAGGCTTGTGCGTAGCTCGAAGTTGTTGGCATCAATGCCAATTCTGAATCCGGCCTCTGCTTGCTGTGGAAGAAATCGATCCAAGATGGACCTTTGCGGAATCACAATCTGCCTATTGTTCAACTCTGCCAGTCTTGCAGCTTGCTCCGCCTGAGCAGCCTGGGCTGCTTGAAGTTGTACTCTCAGCTGCTGCACTTCATTCACAAATTGCCTCTGCTCCTCAGGAGTCATATTTTGCAGAGGTGCTTCAAGATTCTCAGCCATCTCTCGTTGTTTTTCTTTTCCTTTCTTTTTGATTTTCCTGCAGGTTGCTTCGATTTCAGGGACAAAGGCTTCGAGTGTTTTTCCTTTAGCTCACGTGTTCATGCACCTGCGCAGGAGAAAGGTAAATTATCAGTTCAGCGTCGATCGACGTAAGGTGTCCGTCACTTGGTCGCTGATTTAGCTTCGAGACCAGCTTGAATTCTTTTCAAACTCGATGACCCATCCACGAACTCGGCGATCGCCGATTGTGTCATTTGGTTCGCCGAGTTCGTGCCGTGGAATAAAAATAGAAATTCCAATTTGGCGACCCATCTGCAAACTCGGCGATCGCCGAGTGCATCATCTGGGTCGCCGAATTCGTCACGAACACAAAATCGGTGAGTCTTTTGGTATTTTCTGACTCCTTCCTTTTCCCGATGCAAGTTAGCATCAATTAGCCCCAGGGTACTTGATTGAATCTCGAAATCAACTCAATTGTGCATGAAATCTGCATAAATAACCACAAACCAAACCAAACGTAATATCTCCTTAAAGAATAAAGATAATGCATGAAAATATCACGTAATAATTCAATCTGAGGTCAAAAGTGAGCTAATCTGTATCAGTAAAATGCACAAAGTGAGTGTTTATCAACCCCCCGAACTTAAACTATTGTTCGTCCTCAAACAATGAGGAAAAACAAATACAAAAACAGGATAAACACGAGGGGGTGCATTATTTGATCATTATCTGTTTCAAACCTTAATTGGGGTTGTGATTCCCACACCAATCACTGCATCACTCATTAGTTTAGTGCAAACAAACAATTTCAATCCTGGCCTCTAAAAGTCTGCTTTTCACAAGATAGTGTACAACTCTATTTCGCTCAAATTGTAGGAAAGGCTGGTGTATACTCTCAAATTGTCAGCTGTACAACTCTACTACCATAGGCTTGCTCATCGTCTAAACTCTTCACTGACCGTGGGAGTGCTAGGACAAAGATCAAAAAGTTCTTTACCTTGGGTTCTAATATAGGCACATTGGTGAAGGGTATGGATAATTTGGCTAAGTAACTAAATAATTACAACCTTATAACTCTATTCACTTCGACTATTCCTCATCACATACCATCTGTAGGAACCAACTGACTCAAACAAAAACTATAACAGTAACTGAAACAGACGCATCCCATCAAGAGCAGTTCAATAGGACTTGGACTCAACGATGAACCCATTATATGAAAAAAAAAAACTCTTGTGCACTACTAATTTAACAGACAATTATGCACACTCTATGAATCTAACACAAATACCCTGCACATCCTGTGCATTACTCGATTTTTTGTTTTATATATATTGTCCACTAAAGAATTCTTTTGGACATAAACTACACTGACTTATTCAAAGACACTGATGCACTCATTGTGCACTATATTTGTACTAACATACTTGTCCACTGAAATGTTTGGACTACTTACATGTAAAGACCCTACTTCCACCACCTAACATCATTGGATACCCATACAATTCCACCTACACCTCCTATCATCCGGATTAAAAAAGAAAAGTTTTCAGGCTCAACTGGGCTAACAAAGGAGTATGTATCGGGTTAGTGTTTGGGTTCATTGTGGCTTATGAAAAGATGGCCTAAGATCATTTCTAAATCCTTGACACTCTCCTATGCAGTTTTGAGCAAGAAACCAGAGCAAGTTCTTGAGATCAAGTGTGCAGCGACATACTCTTAGTGAAACAATCACAGGCTCAATTCTCACAGGCTATAAGCTTATTTCAGAGGCCAAAATCAATTTCGTAACAGTCCACACCTTACCAATTTATGTGCACGTTATCAGTATAAGTCTCACGAGAAAGAAAATGTTGTCATCATAAACTTGATCAATAATGCATATAAAAACAGCCCAGTCATTTCATTCCCTTCCAAAATAAAGATTTTCGATTACAGACCCAACAGTAATGGAAAAGAAACAACTACAAGTTGAATTAACCTAATCAACTCTAGCAAAACAAATAACCAAAACACATAAAAGAGTTCATGATGCGGTAGTCTCAAATTCAAATTCAAACCAGTTAGAGGTGAAGCAGAAAATGAAAAATGGAGAAACACACATCGACCGATCACATCCCCCTCCCCCAAACTTATTCGATACAAAGGAAATAATAAGTTTGTGGGAAAAAGATCACAGAGATGTGTGTGAAACCTCAATAGAACCTCACTGTGGCGGGGGCCAGTACTGCGGGAAGCGAGCAATGAACTGGCGCATATGCTCCTCAGCTGCCTGCTGCTGCTCCCATCGTGCCCTCTCCAGCGCAAAGTGCTGCTGCTGCGCCACCCACTCCTCCTGCTGCCGGTCAATGTGACGCTGCTGTGCCGACCACTGCTCCCTCTGCTGATCCTCGAAGGATCGTCGAGCTGTCCAATCCCGGCGCTGCTCCTCCTCGAAAAAGCGGCGCTCAGTGGTGTATGTAGCCTGAGCCGTAGAAATAGCCTGAAGCTGGGCGTTCCACTCTCCCCATTGTTGCTCCAAATGGCTCAGGCGCTCTTCAAATGCCACACGGTGTGTGCGACGCTCGTAGAAAGTGGAGGTGTCCCTCTGGGTCCCCCGGGATGTTCCTCCTAGCTCAAGGCGGCGTGATCGTTCATCGGGCTGCTCCCGATCCGTGTCATGTTCAGTGCCACCGGTGTCCTCGTCATGGTCGTCCTCATTGGCTTCCTCTTCCTCATGGGCGTCCTCGTCCTCAATGTGAAATCTGGGATTCCTCTCTCGCTCGGCCACTGCGGCCTAAATCGCCTCCACGTGGGCCAAAGTATCCAGCTGCCAGTTGTTGCGGTAGCGCTGAATCCCTACATTAGTGAGCTCGGGATTTGGCAGCGGGAAGTGGGGCGGTGTACGCTGACAAAAGAGATAAGGTGGGTAGGCAGTCCGGATGAAGCGGAGGGCTACCAACTTCTGCAAACTGAGCCTAGTCAGTGGCTCTGCCTGCTGTCCCTCAACGTCAATACCCATTGAAATCAGAAGATGGGTCCAGAGCCCTCCGATGCATATCGGCCCTCTGCTAGCTGAGGATGCCCGGCTGGACTGTAGTAGAAAGAGTTGGGCAAAGTTCAAAGACTGCTGATGAAGCATACAGAAGATCACCATGAGCTCCACATCCCTCATGGAGCTGTTGTCCTTTCTGGAAAAAAGAGTGTGTGCCAGAATCCGCTGAATAATCCGAAATACAGGGTTCCGGATCATTGAGGCCTTGCATTTACCAGACTCCCAGGCCGGGCTGTCGGCAGCACAGATGGTGGGCCAGAAAACTTTCGCGTCGAATCCTCGCGGCCTAGTATAGACCCCATCATTGGGCACACCAAGTGCCCGGTTAATCTGTTTGGATGTAAGAGTCTGGTCTTTATTCATAGCCCGAAATGTGGCTCCTTCCAGTATATTCTGGCCAGTGGTGGTGAGCTCGAAAGTGGTCATGATCTCCAGGGTGGAGCGCTTGTAGGTGGGGGCCTCGAGATCCAGAATGGGCCCCCAACCAATATTGGAGAAGAGCTCCCTGACATTATCAAGTAGTCCCAGTGCCTGCAGAGCATCCAGATCTGCATACCGGGTAGTGACAACCCCTCTCTCCACCAGGGCCTTGAATTTCTCATGAAGTTCCAGCCCCCGGAGTTGAATTCCGTATGATTCTGGCATGGTGGACTCAATGCGGCGTCGAGGTTCCACAGAAGCCTACAAAAGAATACTAAGCATCAACCAACAAGAACATAATATTGAATGCATACATAACACAATTGAACATAACCAAAGCAATAAGAGAAAATTAACCCCAAAATTCAACTAAGTATAAGTGCACTCATTTGATTCCCATGCCAGTTGAAGTCAAAGAACCAAACAACCCATCATTCAACTCAAAAATTCAATAGCAACATCACCCATAATTCAATCATGCCCTTCATGAACAACAATCACCCAAGTCCCCCAAACTAAAATATAACCCATAATTACAAATATCAAAGTGGAATTAACATGCAAATGCCGAATAGAATGTTCGAATGCTCATAATTATTCCATAAGAATTCATAGAGGCAATGCAAATTCAACCCAACAATTGTTAGAAATTCCATCGTCATAATTCAAAGCAATATTCTAAACATGCAATGTAGTAACGAAAATGTAAATACAACTATATATGAGCCCTAGAAACGACATTAAACACAAGAAAGGACGAAGAATTACCTGAGAACCGAAGCAAAATTGAACCAAAAGAGGAAAACCTAGAAATTGGGGATTTGTGACTTCTTGGGCGAAATCGTTCGAACCACTCAGATAGGACTCCAACAAATGTGATGGGAGGGTAGTGTGCAAGAGGAATTTGTGAGATATTGAAAGGTGAATTCGAAATTTTAGAGAGAAGTTTCGTGGGTGTGGGGAGTGTTCGTGGAGTTGTGGGTGAATGTGTGAACACCGTCGACAAATTGGGTTTTAAAATGAACTCGGCAACCCAGAACCCAATCGGCGATCACCGAGTTTGCAGATGGGTCGCCGAGTTGGTGCCGAAGGAAATTTTGGAAAATGTCAAATTCAGCGACCCGTTTGCGAAATCGGTGATCGCCGAGTTCGTAAATGGGTCGTCAATTTTGTGTCGAAACAACAGTTGAAAAATTGCAAACTCGGCGACCCAACCAGCAACATTGGCGATCGCCGATATGGATTTCTGGTCGCCGAGTTCGTTTCGAACCTGGCCAGAATTTGATGGGGAACTCGGCGATCCAACATTCCCGATAGGTGATCGCCGATCGTGTAGCTGGGTCGCCGAGTTTGCATTCCTCAGCATATTTTTGCGTTTTGATCTCCTTTCCTGCACCCAATGAACTCAACAACCAAAAGTGAACGTAAACTATGGAAAATGGGGTAGACCAACTCAAAACAAAAGCATAACAAACCAATTAAAACAAGTACTAACTTCAAAAATGACCAAAACTGTATACAAAACCAGAAATAGGTTGGATTGCCTCCTAACAAGCGCTTTATTTACTATCTGTAGCTAGACAACTCAGAAACACTCTATGAGTCAGATAGATAAAGTTCAGAAACGGCAGACACGGACTCAGATTGCAGATAAGTTTTCACTCTATGACCATTGACGGTGAAGTGTGTGCCATCAGATCCTACCAATTCTAGTGTGCCATTAGAGTTAGCTTTTTCAATGATATAAGGACCAGACCATCTAGACTTAAGTTTACCAGGAAATAGTCGAAGTCTAGAGTTAAAAACAAGTACCTGGTCCCCCGGATTGAAACTGCGGCTGCGAATACGCCGGTCGTGGAACCTCTTGGCTCGTTCCTTGTACAATCTGGAGCTCTCATATGCCTCAGCCCGGAACTCCTCTAGTTCAGTCAATTGTAGGCACCGCTGCTCAGACGCAGTCTTCAGGTCCCAGTTGATTTTCTTGACTGCCCAGTACGTCTTGTGCTCCAATTCTACTGGTAGGTGGCATGCCTTTCCAAACACCAATTGGTAAGGCGACATACTAATTGGAGTCTTGAAGGTAAGCCTACAGAGCATCATCTAGACGAGTAGCTCAGTCTTTCCTAGTAACAACAGATTTTTCTAGGATCTGCTTTATCTCCCAATTCGCCAATTCAGCTTGCCCGTTGGCTTGGGGTGATATGGAGATGTGACCTTATGCTGAACTCCGTATTTTTCCAGTAAACTCCCCAGCCATCTGTTTTTGAAATGTGACCCCCCATCACTAAGTAGTGCGCGCGGTGCTCCGAAACGGGTCAGAATATTTTTCTGCAAGAACCTCAGCACCACCTTGGAATCGCTAGTCACAGTGGGGATAGCCTCTACCCACCGGGTCACATGATCCACAGCTAACAGGATGTACTGATATCCATGGGACTTAGGGAATGGTCCCATGAAATCAATACCCCACACATCGAACGACTCTATTTCCAAAATGAACTTTTTTGGCATCTCATCCTTCTTCGAGATGCCCCCCATCCTCTGACACCTATCGCTGCTGGACACGAATCTTTGACAGTCACGATAAATAGTAGGCCAGTAAAATCCACTAGTGAGGATTTTTACGGCTGTCCTATTTACCGCACAGTGGCCTCCGTAGGGGGATAAATGGTAGTCCCCCATTATCTTTTCCCGCTCCTGCGCCCCGATGCATCGCCGGATCACCATATTAGCGCATCGATGGTAGAGGAATGGCTCGTCCCAGTAATAAAACTTGCAGTCATGCAAGAATTTCCTCTTCTGATGAGAAGTCAGATCATGCGGTAAGACACCTGCAACCAAAAATTTCACAAGATCCATATACCATGGATCTATCTCCTCCACAGCAAGCAGCTGCTCATCTGGTCATCTCCCTCCACCGGATTCTCCAGTCTTGAAAGGTGGTCTGCTACCACATTCTCACAGCCCTTCCGGTCTTTAAATTCCATGTCGAATTCCTGCAGCAGCAGGATCCACTAGATCAGCCTCGACTTTGCCTCCTTCTTCGCGAACAAATATCGGATCGCAGCGTGATCCGTGTACACCACCGTCATTGCCCCAACCAGGTATGCCTGGAACTTGTCGAAGGCGAAGACCACAGCCAGTAGCTCTTTCTCAGTAGTTGTGTAGTTCACCTGAGCTTCATCCAAGGTCTTGATGGCGTAGTGAATTACTCAAAAAATTTTGTTCCTTGTCTCCCCCAGAGTAGCTCCAATTGCTGTATCACTGGCATTGCACATCAAGACGAATGGCTCTGACCAGTCTGGTGAAATGAGAACTGGGGCGGTTGTCAGGGCCAGCTTCAGTTTCTCTAAAGCCTGCAGACAATTTTCATCAAAAACAAATTTTGCATCTTTCATGAGTAAAGCACTAAGTGGTTTAGAGATTTTTTAGAACTCCCTTATAAACCTCCGGTAGAAGCCTGCATGCCCCAGAAAACTTCTTACTGACTTCTCATTGGTGGGCGGTGGCAGCTTTGAGATCGCCACAATTTTGGCGCGATCTACCTCCAAACCTGCAACAGAAAATTTGTGGCCAAGAACAATACCCTCTCTTACCATGAAATGGCATTTTTTCCAATTTAAAACAAGGTTAGTTTCTTGACAGCGCTGCAAGACAGTGGTCAGGTTTTCTAAACAGTTATCAAATGAATGACCAAACACTGAAAAATCATCCATAAATACTTCCATGATGTTTTCTACGAGTCCACTAAAAATAGACATCATGCATCTTTGAAATGTAGCATGAGCATTACATAAACCAAAAGACATGCGTCTATAAGCGAATATACCATACGGACACGTAAAAGCAGACTTATGCTGGTCCTCAGGGGCTATCACTATTTGGTTATATCCAGAATAACCATCTAAGAAACAGTAAAATTCATACCCCGCTAACCTATCTAGCATCTTATCAATAAAAGGTAAGGGAAAGTGGTCCTTACGTGTAGCACTGTTAAGTGCTCTGTAGTCGATGCACATCCTCCAACCTGTGACAGGCCAGTGAGCGATCTCCTGGCCACTCTCGTCTTTAATGACAATCGTTCCCCCCTTTTTGGCCACCACTTGGGTGGGGCTCACCCATTCACTGTCTGAAATGGCATAGATCATGCCAGCGTCCAGAAGCTTCATCACCTCCTTCCGCACCACTTCCTGCATAATTGGATTTAGCCTTCGTTGCGGTTGCACCTTGGGCTTATATCCATCCTCAAGTAAGATCTTGTGCATACAGATAGAAGGGCTAATACCCTTGATGTCAGATAATGACCACCCAATAGCAGATTGGTGGTCTCTCATTTTCACCTAAATGTGCATACCTCAGGTGGTCCGGTAGAGGCTTCAGCTCCAGAACAGGTGGCTCTTTCTTCTCCTCCGGTCTTAGCGCCTTCTTGCGAGCCTCCTCTTCTTCCTTCTCGCTCCTTAGCTTCAGAAAGTGAGCGCTTTCCACCTTGCTCTTTACACCTGCATCATCTAATGCTAGAACAGATTCTAGCAACTCATCACAAGCATCCTACAGGTCATCACAAGAATAAACAGAATTTTGTACCACATAGTCTAGAGAATCAATAGAAATAAATGAAGGATCTCAGGGATACAAAACCTGAACCATGTCGCACTCCTCGAAGCAGTCGTCGGAGTCATGTCGCTCCATGGCTTTGTAGATGGAGAAAGTAATCTTCTCGTCATTCACCCTCAATGTCAGATCTCCTTTCTTCACGTCTATCAGGGCGTCAACAGTGTGGAAGAAGGGTCTCCCAGGAATAGGAATGTTGCGATCCTCTTCCATGTCTAGGACCACAAAATCAGCTGGGAAAATAAATTCCCCAACTTTCACTAAGACATCCTCAACCACCCCTTTAGGGTAGTTCACAGAACAATCCGCCATCTGGAGTCTGATGGTGGTCGGTTTGATGTTACCGATCCGGAGTTTCTTGAAAATTGAAAGGGGCATCAGATTGATGCTAGCCCCTGAGTCACATAGGACCTGCTCGAAACTCTGTCCACCAATCACACAAGTGATCGAGAAACATCCTGGATCTGATCTCTTAACCGGCATCTTTTTCTGAATAATGGCGCTGCATTCCTCAAAGAGATTTACCGTCTCAAATGCGCCAAAGGGCTTCTTCTGGGTAACCATGTCTTTCAGAAACTTCATATACCCAGGGATCTCCTGTACCACCTCAATCAAGGGAAGATTGATGTGGATTTTCTTCATGTGCTCCAGAAATCGCTTATACCTTTCTTCTTTTTGTTTCTTAGCAAACCTCTGAGGAAAAGGTATAGCAATCGGGCCGGCATGTGTGGTACTGTCTTCAGGACGAGTACCCTTGCTCTTTTGAGTCTATTCTTCTGCAGGAAGAACAGGAGCAGGCTGTGCAACTTCAGGTTGCACGGGCGGCGTGTCGACAGGCATAGATGGACCCTCATATCCCTTCCCACTGCGAGTAGTGATGGCGTTGCAATGGTCCTTGGGATTTACAATAGTGTTACTGGGGAATTTTCCAGGAGTATGCTGATTTCCCAGAACATTGGCAATCTGAGATATCTGAGTGTCCATCTACTTCATGTGCTTCCCCATCTCTCCCATACCATTCTATAGCTGAGAAATTTCTCCCTCCATTTTTGTGGTCTTGGTATTGGAAGCTGAGATGAACTGAGTCAGGACCTCTCTCATACTCGGCTCTTTAGGTTCATTTGCCACCCCTTGATTTGTAGCAAACCCAGGCGGAGGCTGCAAGGCGTTGTTCGGATTCTCATAGGAGAAATTTGGGTGGTTCCGGTTGTTAGGATGATAAGTCATGTTCCCCGTTGGATATCCTCTGTTGTTGTTGAAATTCCTCTGGTTCACATAATTTATATCCTCCATCTGCATCTCGATTCCCCGCTCATATCCCTGCTGAGGCGGATTATTTTCCAACTTGGCAAGGCGGATCTCCATAGACTTTGTAGAAGCAGCTACCTCCTGTCTCATCAGCTTTATTTCAGCAGCTAGGTCCCCAGTATCATCGACTGCTGCAATCATCCTGCGCTCCTTTCTGTCTGCTGGTCAATTAAATTCACTCTTCGCCATCGTTTCCAGCAGTTGTAGTCCTTCATGTGGAGGTCTAGCAGTAATGGACCCTCTAGTTGAAGCTCTGACATGCTTCTGAGTCTCCTCATCAAGTCCCGCATAGAAATAGCAGACCTGTTGTCTTTCAGTGTATCCATGGCATGGGCAGGAGCGAAGCAACTCCTTGAAACGCTCCCATGCCTCATAAAGAGTTTCCCCCGAGAACTGCCTGAATTGGCCTATCTGCATCTGTAGTTTGATGGTCTTGCTCGGCAGAAAGAACTGGATCAGGAATAGTTTACAGAGCTCCTCCCAGGATGAGATCTCACTGCGGTTCAGTGACAGATACCATGACAGAGCTCTGTCGCGCAGTGTGAATGAGAAGAGGTGCAACCGGATGTAGTCGATTTGTACCTGATTCTGCTTGACTGTGTCACAGAGTAGCAGAAATTTCTGGACATGCAAATGAGGATCCTCAGACGGAGATCCCCCAAACTGGTTCTGTTGAGCAGTGTGTATCAGACCAGTCTTCGGCTCGAAATTAGGTGTGTCCACCTTCAGTCCAAAGTCCGCATTACGATGCCTATTGGTCATCGGCTCGTACATCTCATCTATAGTGGGCTGTCGTGGTACTTCTGGAGCTTGACGCTCCAGAAGTCTCAGATACATCTCTTGTAGCTGCCTCTGCAGCTCAGCAATCTGTGTCGCCTGATCGTCAGCCATAGGAAATGCTAACTTTCTTCGTGCAGTGTTCCTTCGACAGGTAGACTCGATCTCCGGATCTATAGGTTCAAGAGCTGGACCTTTTGACCTGGTTCGCATATACTACCTGCAGGAGAACACACAGTGAACAACATAGAAAAGAAATTGGAAAATAAAATAACAATACGTAAAACTAAAATCTAGAGTAAATAGCGTAATATCGGAATTAGTGTTAATTATAAATCTGTGCAATCCTCGGCAACGGCGCCAAAAACTTGATAGCACGTTTCACAACGTGCTATTTTGCAAGTGTATAGACCACTGCAAAGGGCAAGTAATAATTTATCGATCTCGAAGATTGCAGAATCGAAGTATAATCAAGAACTAACACATGGATACAGTACTACTATCTAGACACACCGATAGAAAAGTTTGTTTATTTATTCCTAGGCAATATTGAAAAGCAATATTTAGAATGACAAGTAAAGAAAATTTATTAAGTTTAGATAATCTATTGAGAAAATATGATTCCAGGGCAATCCACATTGAAGAATAATCAAACAATTATTTACGTAATTCAATTCCAATTTTAATTTCCAAAAACGTGAGTTAATCTCAAATATGTTAGCAGGTGATCCTCTCGGACTCTAAATCATAACTTGGAAATAAAAGACCTAGTGACTCCTCTCGGACGCGCAAAAAGACTTTTACTCTTGATAAAACCTTAGATTTTAAAACCCTTCAAAAGTTCAATTTCCTCTCGGACAATCGTTCTAATAAATTTGATTTATTTGCATCTTAATTGACAACCTAGACCTCTCGGTTCAAAAACTATCAATTCAAATCACATTCAATGGCCAATATCATGTAATTAATGAAAACGCAAATGAAATCAGAACATCAATGAAAAAGGAAAATCGAATTACATAATATATTGAATGAGAATCCACAATGTTTCAAACCCTAGAATCCACAGAAAACTTAGCCAATCATACTAAGTTCCAACAAAACAAAGGAAGGAAGAATCATAGAAAGAAAAAAATATGAAACTCAAAAACCCGAGTGATCTTCAATCTTGAATTTCTGGATTGCTCTTCAAGTTTCCTCTATTTCCCTGCGATTTCTAATCTCTCTCCCATGTAAAATTGTGTGAAGGAACCTTTTTTAGGTCATGGGAAGTCCTATTTATACTTGGGGGTCTTCAAATCTTGAAAAGATATGATTTTTGGCCTCAGATTCGTTAGAATTCGTCAAAAGGTGCCAAACATCGGCGACCCAACTTACCCGATCAGCGATCGCCGATACCGTCACTTGGTCGCCGATTTTGCTTCGAGACCGTCTTAAATTCTTTTCAAACTCGGCGACCTATCCACGAACTCGGCGATCGCAGAGTGTGTCATTAGGGTCGCCGAGTTCGTGTCGTGGAAAAAAAACTGAAATTCCAATTCGGCGATCCATCTGCAAACTCGGCGATCGCCGAGTGCATCATCTGGGTTGCCGAATTCGTCACGAACACAAAATCGGCGAGTCCTTCGGTATTTTCTGACTCCTTCGTTTTCCCGATGCAAGTTAGCATCAATTAGTCCCAGGGTACTTGATTAAATCTCGAAATCAATTCAACTGTGCATGAAATCTGCATAAATAACCACAAACCAAACCAAACGTAATTTCTCCTTAAAGAATAAAGATAATGCATGAAAATATCACGTAATAATTCAATCTGAGGTCAAAAGTGAGCTAATCTGTATCAGTAAAATGCACAAAGTGAGTGTTTATCATGGAGTTATTTGCTTTAAACTTATGTTAAAACTCTGTTTTAATTCAAGATCTTTTGAAGAGATATTGGTTTTGTTTTGATAAACAATTTTCATCTATTGTCATGGATTATCAGTTATTCAGATAGAGTTTTTCTATCATAATGAATAACAGTGTTTTCTATTATGGATGATTGTCTCTTCATTACTTGATTACATAAACTGTCAGTGTTCTAAGGTATAATTTAAAGAATCTCTATAGAGATAGGTTACATCAGTCTAAGTAGTTTTAAGTAATTCATGGAACTATGGATTCAATCCAGATATTCCTAAGAATGGTACTTATGACAACTACTTAGAGGTATAAGATGGTTACAAAACCTTTTAATAGGCGCTTATATCTCTATAGATTATTTCGTGTTTGCTCTGGTTTGCTGGTTTGAGTCTACTTCCGCAATTGCCTTAACAGGCATTGATACTGTAATCATTTAAGATTTGGATATGTTTATCTAGTTCACTACAAGTCTTAGTCTCTTGCTTTAATCAAGAGCATTCAAGACTAAAGTAGAGAATAAGTTAAACAAGATCGTAAAAAGCATTATGGTTCATTCATAATGGTATATCTTAAGCGATGGGGTTCCACAGTATCTGGCAGAGCAAAGGGATTGCATCCCAGTTAAATACACCTATTATCCCTCGATTGGGATAGTGTAGGTAAAATGAAATAAGATTCTTTAAAAGTTTATAAGTTATGCCAGCTTTGCCAAATTTTCATTTTTGGGAAGAGCGCCAAAAGCAGTTGTATGTTTGCTTAATCTAATGTCTTCAAAATCAGTTCCAATTACCCTAGCAGACCTTGACTCTTTCAAAAGGGCAATGATGGGTAATTTGGCTATTAAGCTGTATAGGAAACTGATTGGTTGGAAGAAAGGTTTAAGCTAGTACTGCTTTGTGGGTTATTCTAGGTAAACGAAAAGGATGGTTGCTTTGTGTATCCTAGATACAAGCAAGTTGTATAGGATGAAATCATGAATCCAAATGTGAGATTGTTCTCTAACGTTTTTGAGAAGACAATTCAAATCCATCATGAAATACCCCGTGGCATATTGAGCATACCTTGGAAGGTATAGTACAAATTGCACGGTCACCTGTGTAAGTGGTAAACCACAAATTAATGCACCATTAACTGACAACGTAAAAGGAGCATTGTTGCAGTGGGAGGTTGCCTTAATAGGCTTAATGGTACTGGTTCGTGGAAACAGTCTCTGGACTTGTTCCCAGCTTAATGAACAACATCGTACTTATCCCTTAAAGCGCAACGAAGCTGATAAGACAAATGATGCAGTTAAATGACGTCAAGTCATGGATTCAGAAATGAATCAGTAAAGGTTATGGTTGTGTATCAGGATCAGTGATTGCCAAATAGCTTACCAGCTATAAGTAACTGATTGATATACAAGGAAAGAAATGCTCGAATGGTAACCTAGCATGTTTTCGAAGGTCTAGGTTAGTGAGTAAAGTATGTTTCACAACAAGACTTTCTCACTGGTTGCAATTAATAAACCCATTCGAATTCTTTTAACCATAACAGCACATATGAATCTAAATATCTGGAAGATAGATGACGTCATCCATATTTTATAAACGGGTACCTTGATAAAAGGTGACGACATCTGTATGCAACAACCAAATAAGTTATGTGCAAAGAATCATGTCTGGAAGCCAAGGTAGTTCAAGTATAAACTTAAGGGAGCTTCAAAGTCATGAAACAGACATTTCGATATTGTCTATCGAGAATGAGAGTTTCATGTACCAGTTATGTGTCAGCGGAAGCGTGGTTTTCCTTGCACATTATGCAGATAGTATTTTCACATTCGGAAACGGTGTGGAAATATTGTTAGGCATAAAGGATAGTTATCCGAACAGTTTCAGAAGTAGGACTTATGAGATCTTGGAACATTTTTTGAATTAAAGTCTTGTGTTGTCACAAGAAAAAGATGTTCAGGTATCTTAAGTCGCTTAAATTGATTCTGTAGTGAGTCGTTCATAGCAAGAAATATTGTTATCTTTCTATATTGTAAATGAACGAAGTTAGATATATGTACTGCTATAAGCATGTTATACAGATATCAGTTCAACTCTGGATAGGCACATTGGTTAATGAATGAGCCTTGTGAGTTGAATGACATCGGATATCCAGGAGGATCATAAGGAAAGGGAATCGACCTCTAACTATGTGTTGGCCTTGGAGGAGGAGTTATAGGAATCTAACACAGAAGTGTGTTGTGGATTCCAGTATGAAGGCTGAGTTTTTGACAGCTTCATCAGCTTCGCAAGAAGCAGTATAAGTCCGGTGTTATCCTCTAGAGGTGTGTGTTCTGAGTTTGCCTAATAATATCACATGGAATTGTGATCATGTTGGTGCAATGACAAACTCAAGGGAACCCAAGACTCACAAGGTGGTGAAACACATAGGATGTGTGGTATCACATCATACGAGAAATCGTGACCAGAGGTGACGTGAATGCAGTGGGAGTGATTGACAGTATAGACAAACTTAATACATTGATAAAGCAATGGTATTATGCTTTAAGTATAAGTGGGAGATTGTTGGGATTATATACTGAAAGCATATATGATTAAGTGTTGTGTACACTGGTCTTCATATATGTTGCTGCAACAATGCTCGTTGTCTTATGGAACAAACATACAACGAACCATAATATCCTATTATCTCGCCTATAGGGATGACCATATGGTGTGCAGGAGATCACAGAGGATCATATGAGTCGTTTGACCTAGCGAGATATAAACAGTATCACAGCTGAGACAGTCCTTAGATAAGCTGTCGGTCTAAGCTGCGGCACATCAGTTCATAAGTGGGCATACCCTAGCTACTTGATGTGTCGGTACATAGTTATGTATTGATGGGATCAACAGTGGGATGTGCTATTCTCATTGACATATGAATGAGCCAGATCCCTAACATACTTCCTATGATCTTAAACCTAACTGAAGGTTAAGGGGCACACACAGATTGACCACACTTTGATTTACCAAGGTGGCGAGTCTTACATGTACTCTTATACCCGTATTTTGGGTGTTGGCAATTTGTGTGTGGCCTGCTTAGGCTGGACGTTTAGGTAAGCATATCCGTTTCAGGATGGTGACATTCCCTGAGGAGCTCACAAGGTTCATTATGCTAAACGCTGCAGGTTGAATTATTTAATTCAAGCATAAGTGAAAAGGAGTGAGTGGTATTACTCAGAAAATAAGAGATTAATTAATTGTGGCTGATTGTCATAAGCCAAATTAATTAATGAATGTCAAAAACCTTAAATATGTGGATCATGTTAGTTTGGTGCAACCCGTTCCTAATAACGTGGTAATAAAGGGGCGAGTCAGCATTGTTACCGTGGTGAAGGTTAAAACAATGTTTTATTAATTAATTATGTTCTGGGTTGAACAAGGAATGATTAATTAATAAAGAGGGCCCACTTTATTATTTGCATCTGGTCCCTGGGCTGGCCCATGAACTGCTCAAGCCCATTAGGGTTAGGGTTTCTCAAAACCCTAACACTATATATATGCCTTCTCTCTATCAGATCAGAAGAGATTTTTCAGTATATTGAAAATAGAGAGAGAGAACGGCGGCGGCTATCCAAGGGAGAAACTAATCGATTTCTCTAGATCTCGGATCCAACTTGGTTGATAATCCTCACCAGATTTCCAAGGAGCAAGGGAACAGATCAGAAGATCAGATCTGTAGGAACAACTGTTCATGGCCGGCGTTCAGATTCAGATCCAGATCTATTTCATCGTTATTGGCTCCGATCTAGATCTGTAGATCAAACGGTGAAATCAGATATTCCCTAAATCCATCCTCTGCAATTAATTTTGTAGGAGCATGCATAGGATCGCATGGTTTATTTAATTGAAATTTATTCCTGGTATCCTAAGAACGATCCTTGGCAAGAATTTAATTAATGGCAACTCTTGTTGTCCATCGTAGACTCAAACCCTACACAAGCTACTCCACTATCAGCTGAGGAGATTGCTAATCTCCAGAAAGCTGCTGAAACAGAGCAGTGCTTTCAGCACTTGGAAGAGATAGAAAAGCTTGGAGATCTGCCGGTCGAGCAAATTGAGGAAATAATGGAGAAGAGGCAAGCAGAACTACAAGTTCCAACCTTGGGTCAGATTGTTGTGCCAATTCACAAGAGGAAAAGATCAGAGGTTGCATCTCCTGAGAAAAAGAAGACGTGTTGACGTCTTGATAAGACTGCTGAACAAAAGGAAGCTGAGAAGAAAGCAGCAGAGAAGGAGGATGCTAAGAAGAAAGCTACTGAGACTCCTCTCTTTGAGAAATCTCTGGAAGAAAGGTTGAAAGGTATAAGGAAGAGGAAAGCTGAGAGGAAGGAGTAGGAAATAAAGAAGCATATGAAGTAAATGGAGAGGCTTACTTTCAAAGCCAGAGACAGAAATTTCGAGCAAGCCAAGCAGCGTGCTGAGGAACAGGTTGCTAAGAAAGCGGCTGCTGATCAACAAGCAGCCGAGAAAGCTGCTGCATTGATAGCAAAAGCAGTTGAGGACGCACGACAGCAAGCAGTTGAAGCAATCAAGAAATGGAAAGAGAAGGTGGTTCTTACTGTCCTCACTCCCACCCCAGCAATAACATAGAAGATTGTCATCGAGGAGGAAGCGATGATCGACCAGGACCTTGAGAGGATGCTGGAGAGTGGAGCCTTTAACGCTCCTAATCGTCCTCAAGGAGGAGTTTCATTAAAGGAGCCTGCTGTAGAGCAAGCAGATGACAGTAGTAGTGATGAAGAGGTTGTTTTTTAAGAAGCCTCTGGATCAGGAAGAAATGCTGAGGCAGGTGCTAGCAGCACAGGAGGTGCTGAAGGAAATGTTGAGGACGCATCCACCGTTGTTGAAGGGACAGGTGCTGAGCCAGTGCCTAGCACTTCTGGAAGAGGAGAAGGAGCAAATGCTGAAGCCAGGCCAGAAGAGGTTGCTGAATAAGATTCAGCATTCTTAGCCTCGTGCTTTTCGGAACCAGACTCTGATGGAGAATTTGCCAACATTTTTTATGCCAACTTGCTAAGAAAGATTCCAACCTCGAACAACGAAACTCTCCGAGTACCTTTCAAAGGACTCCCAGGTCCAAGGTTCAAGCTCAGGAGAGTGGCACAGTTGTGTGCGCCTGTATTCCTTGTTGAGGAGGTAAATTCTGATCTCTTCCCAATGGAGTTTGAGATTGAAGAATTTGTGAATGCAGAGATTGAAAGGGATATTGCCAACACCTTTTATGTTGAGTTAGATCAAGATACATCCAAAGGCCAGGTGCTGGGCAAGGAATTCAGGAGATGGAAGTTTTTCGATTACGTGATGCATCAGCTCTCATTTGAAAAGAGGATGCTTATAATCAATACTAGGGGCCTAAACTACTTGAGGCTAGAGGAGCAATGGGCCAACGATTGGATTGACCAAGTGGCTGGACGCAAGCAGTTCACAGACAAGCAACGTCTTCAAGCAATTCGGGCTCACTGGATGTTCTCCAAGTCACAATCCTTGCCGAAGTCTACCTTTGCTCCAAATGGGTACTCCAATGCTAGAATCAAGCTTTCTAAGCGCCAAGCCCAAGCAGCTGCTGAGTATAGGAGACGCCAGGTAGAGTATGAGAAATACAAGAAGGAAAGGTTGATGGCCAGGATGGCTGCTGAAGTAGCTGAGCGAGAGGCCGCAGAGATGGATGCTCGAGATCGAAGGATTGTCAAGTTTTTGGAAATTGACATCCTTGATGTGATACAAGCAGAGAGTGAAAATGCTGCCCAGACTGCTGAAATCCTGGGAGCAGCCAAGCGTATGATGGATGAGGAGGCTCGCTACTTGGATGCCCAAGCTACTATAGCTGAAGCCAAGAGCGGTGCCATGCTCTTATTTGCTGAAGAGGCTCGCTATTACACCGCTCAAGGATAGCTTATCCAAGCCATGGAGTCAGCAGAACAGTTAATTGATGAAGAAGCTCTTTATCTGGCTGCTTACGGAGGTGTGAATGCTGAGATAGAAGAAGTACCCACTGCTGGAAGTCAGGAGCTTGTGATTGCCACTACTTCTTCATTCGATGCTACCCCGGCAAGCGCTCACAACTTTCCATCCTACTTGAACTCTGTTGTCCAATTCGTTGTAGAAACTGCTTTATCTTCTATCAATGAGCGAATGGTGATGGAGGCTGCTGATATAAGGAGGGAAGTTGAAGATATCAGGATTGGAGTTTCAGAGGTCAGAGCAGAAGTAGCTGAGGTCAAAGTAGACGTCTCTAAGGTGAAAACCAACATGGACGTGATTAAAGAAGATGTTGTTGAATCCCAGAAGCAGGTAGAGCAAAAGGTCAATTCTTTCTCAACCACCTTTTTTGCTGCAATCAAAGAGGGGGAAGAGAGGAGACTTGCTGAAGCAGAGTAGAGGAAAAAGGAGGAAGAAGCTTTTGCTGCTTCTGTTGAAGAGCGTAGACTTGCTCTGGAGGAGTTGAAAATGCAAGAGATGGAGCTAAAGATCAAAATGCTAGAGATGGAAAATGAAAAGATTGCTAAGAAGTTGGAGAGGGAAGCAGCAGAGCGAGAAGCTAGCAAAGCATACTTTGAGAAATTTGTGCATATGGTCGTTGGCAAATTTGATGAGTATGACAAAGGAAAGAAGCCTGCCTCTGACTCTTGAGTTCTAACTTCTTATCTTAGCAAATCTTTTGTAACTTCTCTTTTGATCTTTTCTTATTCCATTGTACTTGTAATGATCAGACTTATGAATGAAATCGATCAGACTTAGACAATTTCTCATTGTCCACTTCAGATTTTTGTTGTGTGTCTTAAGTTGATATACACTTTCTGTATATTCAACAAAAATGCATGTGGGTGCTGAGATTAAATTGTCTTGTGATTGGTTAAGTAAAATGCTTGCTAATTTAATTGGATGCTAGAATTCCTAGCATATTCTGAAATAGCATTCCTATTATGTTCTTAAATCGAGAAATATTTCCCAGCATTTATTGAGGGGGAATTTTATTAAAACCAATCATGCTAGAACTAAGTTGGATAAAATCTGAGTTAGACTGCTAGAATAGCTTTGGTACTTAGAAATTTTTTTGTAAAACTCAGAAATTTTTCCTCTTAGATTCAGCAAGCGATAGTAAGCTTTGATCGCACCAAAAAGGGGGAAATTGTTGGGAATTAATTGCGAATTCCTCCCTTAGGATCAATATTGTAAAAGTTTTGTTGAATCAAAGCTTATTTAATTGGTCAATCATTGTTGAATTCTAGCATAGTCTAGAAACTCCAATGTAATGTCCTGTTTAGGAAAAATATTGAGTTGTAATAGATTAGGAAGTGCTTGAGAAGATTGCTGAAGGATTCAGCAGATGGAACGAAGAATATCAAGTTCAAGCTACTTCGGAATGCTAGAAGTATTCTCAGCAGATGGTAACTGCTAGAGATATCAGCAGACGAAAATGACTGCTAAGAGACATTAGTGGTCAAGTGCTAAGAAGAATGATTGCTAAGGTGTTAGCAATCACATGCTGAAGGAAGAGACTGCTAAGGACAAGTGCTTAGCAGTCGGAAGCAAGTGATAGCAGAATGATGAAAGAATCAACATTTGCTAAGCATTCTAGCAGATTGCTAAGCATTAGCAATCAGCAGATAAAGACTTAAGTGCTAAAGACGCATCTGCTGAAGGAGTCAGCAGATTGAAGAGGAGATTGCTAGAAGAGCCTAGCAATCAAAAGGCTTAGCAGAGTACTCCCAGCATTTTCCGATAGAATGCCTAGCAAGAGATACTCAGCAGATACTTGCGAAAGACGCCCGTTCAGACAGAAAGTACAAACAAGGATGAAAGCCTTACCCGAAGTAGGTAAAAAAGGCATTGTACACGTTGGAAAGGACGTAAAAGCAAGTTACTCTCTTGGACGAAGGAGCCATTGTGTCTAACGGGTATGGAGATTCAAAGTTTGAATCTCCAGATATAAAAGACAAGTCCAAACAGAGAGAAGATAACTACTCGAACAACTACTCATTTCTCGAATTAACTCGCACACTTACAGAGCAAACCAAAAAGGATTCCTTCGACAAACAAAAGCTAACTGTCAAAAGAGAGTAGTCATAAAGTTGAGAGGTCACATCTGAGAATATTCAAAGCTCTCAACAACCGCCGTAGTGTCCCCATTCAATACCTGACACTACATTGAAGATATTCCTTGACTTAGCTCAAGAATCTTCAATCATTGGGATACCTTCCAAATCAGGAAGCATCCAGCAGTCTTTTCTGAAAAGGATTGACTCCAACGGGCTTTAGCCGCAAACCAGACAGAGTTTGGAGAAAACTATAAAATCTCCATTCCAGCAAAGGACAAGTTTTACGAAGGTGCGCCCTTGACTTGGCCGGAGCTGCTGCTACTAAGAGATTGGAGGATCGGAGGATAACCTTGTAGTGGCTAGGTCGAAAGCTCACTACCTACTACAAGTGAACGGCGATTCCTTGTACTCCATATATCTTTTTAGTGGAATTCTTAGCAATATTGCTGAGGAGTGGACGTAGATCTATTGGATCGAACCACTATAAACATTGCATGTTCTTTACTGTTCTATTGGATTCTGTTCATTGATTTAAAACCTAACTCAAGTTGTTAGAGTATACTTGAAGAAAACCCTAAGTACGGTTCCGAGCTTAAACATTTAACAAGAACTTAAGTGCAAGATAATAAGTAGACTTCCGCTGCATTCGTGTGTGTTTGTTGTTCGATACTCACCACGATGACTCTGATCAGGGACCAACAATATCGACTCTTACGGTCTCACCAACAAACAGCTTCGGGCGTCCCAAGTTGTAGAAGAGAAAATTTTGAATTCGAAGAATTTCGCATCCATCTCATCAGAAGAGGTGATTACTACAGAGCTTTAAAACAAGCTCATGGCAGAGAAACTGACGTAGTTCTTCACTGCTTCTCCCCGGCGATTCAAACCCTATCGCGTAGCTGAGTTCTACGAACACGCGATTATTAACAAAGATCAACGATTCTTCAAGACAAGAACACAAGAAGGAAATAAAAGTTTATCCTTATCTCATTGCTCAATTTCTTCATCTACCCAACACGGGGGAGCACATCGCCAGTTATCTCAACGATGACAAGAATGCAACGAAGAATCATTGGGCAAAGTGGAAGAAACCTGAGATTAAGGAAGGATTCAAAGTTGCCACCAAGGTATCTGAACAGATCCCATTCTATAATACACTTAGTGAAATCGCATTGAGGATGTTGTATTGTGGGGTCGGATCCTTTCTCTGAATTGAGCCAGCCCAAATACGCCTTGATGATGGCTCTTGATGACTGCCTTGCAGGAAACTGGGCCGAATACATTTTTGGATGCTTATTAGAAAATGCGAAGAAAAACATGGGCATCAGAAAGGATAACAAGTTTCCTTTGAGTGTCAGTTTTGGTTTGAAGGTTAGCTACCTTCTTGAGAGTATTCTAGGTCTTCAAAGAGAGGGGGAATACCTTCTGCCTTCGGATTTCATTCCATAAAAGAATCCAGTCTACCGCTCGATCCAAAGAGATGAAGGAGACGACGGTGAAAATGATGATAATGATGATGATGATGATGATGATGATGAAGGGCATGACAATTTTAATGACAAGGAAATAGATGCTGAGATGATTGAGATTCCCCTGCCATTCCGCCAGCTCGAACTGTCGAGAGTGCCAAGAAGCCTAAGAAAACTGGCGCCTCAGCTCAACCAAGGAAGAACACAATTATGTTGCAAACAGTTGAGCAGCATGAGAAAAGGAGAAAGAGAAATAAGAGGAAAATTGCAACAAACCTAGAAGAAGGTCTGCAACGCATGAAGAAAAGAAAGCAGAAAGTTGCTGAAGAACCTCAAACCAAGAAGAGGAAGGGAGCGGATTTTGAAGTATCAATGAGGACAGTGACCAAGAGGCTACAGTTTGAAGATCCTGTCGAAGGAACTGGTCAATCCTCCCGTCCACAAGAAGCAGTTCTGAACCCAGAGATCCTGTCTGAGGAAGCATTTGAACACCTACAGCTTGCAGCTCATGGAATTCAATCGACTAATGAGCCGATAAATTTTGAAGAAATGATATGCAGCTCATCTGATTTTGAGAGAACTACATCCAAATGGCTAGAATACCCTGAGAATGGCTGGACTGCATCAGATGATTCCGATGAGAGAGAGGCATCCACTCATAGCGAAGAACTAGAAGGAATTCCCTTCTTGGATTTAGGGGGAACCGAGCAGGATGACTTCTCTGAAGAAGATGTCAGTGAAAACAGAGGAGAGTCTACCTTGGAGCGCATCGAAAGGAAAATCGGCAAATGCCACGATGGCCTGGAGAGATTACATGATCTTCAATAGAAATTGAATGATAAAGTTTAAAGGATCCGAACGAAACTCTCCCAGTTTGAAGAAGACAGAAAGAGGGAGCTGGAAAGGCTGAAGAAAGTGGAAGAAGAAAGTTTAAGGAAATAAGAGGAAGAAAGGTTAAGGAAGAAGGAAGAAGAGCGACTGAGGAGGGAAGAAGAAGAAGAAAGGTTGAAGAAGGAAGATGAAGAAAGGTTGAAAAATGAAGAAGATGAAAGGCTCAGGAAAGAGCAAGAAGTAGCAACAGAAAAAGCACGGGTAGAAGCCGAAGCTGCAGCAGCAGCAGCTGAGAAAGCACGGGTAGAGGCTGAGGATACAGCAGCAACAACAGAAGCTGAAAGAGCAAAGAAGGAGGCCGAGGAGGCCGAAAGGAAGAGGCAAGAAGAAGAAACTGCTGAGCTGAAAAGAAAGCAAGAAGAAGAGGATGCCGCTGAGCAGAAGAGGAAAAATGAGGAAGAAGCAGCTGCTACTACTCATCTACCGGAAATAAGAATTGTTCCTGAAGAAGAACGCAATAGGACAATTGTTCCTGTCACTGCTGAATAATCCATTGTTATCCATGAAGAAACTCTGTCTCCCAACCCCATTTCTGTTGTTGTGCCAATCGTGATCCTCACTGATGCTGTACAAAATGCTATCAACCAAGCAGTAGACCAAGCAATGAGCCACGAAATCCAGACGACCATGGATACTCTAGTTGATATTGTCAAAAAGGGGGAAGAGATAAGAGATGAGAGGATGCAGAAGCAGATGCAGATGCAGCAGATGAAAGAGGCCAAGGAAGAACAGTTGAAATGGTGGTGGAAATGGCCAAAAACATTGCTAAGCAGGCTAGAGCTTCTTCATCCTCATCCACTCAAGAAAAGTCGAAAGACAAGGAAGACAAAGATAAACCAAAGACAAGGAAGACAGTTGTTCCTGTCACTGCTGAACAGTCCACTGTTATCCATGAAGAAACTATGTCTCCCAACCCCATCTATGTTTGTGTGCCAACCGTGATCCTCACTGATGCTGTACAAAATGCTATCAATCAAGCAGTAGACCAAGCAATGAGCCACAAAATCCAGATGACCATGGATACTCTGGTTGATATTGTCAAAACGGGGGAAGAGATGAGAGATGAGAGGATGCAGATGTAGATGCAACAGATGAAAGAGGCCAGGGAAGAACAGTTGAAATGGATGGTGGAAATGGCCAAAAACATTGCTCAGCAGTCTGGAGCTTCTTCATCCTCCTCCACTCCAGAAAAGTCGAAAGACAAAAAAGACAAAGATAAACCAAAGGAGTAATGGTGCACAGACTGAATTTTTTTTGTATCTTTTGTCGCAATTTTTTGCTTTTCATGTGCCTTGTATTGAACACATTTAATGAAAGGTCAAAAACTGCTGGTTTGAAGACAACTTCTCATTGTCTCATACCTTAGATACTCTTTTAGCAGAATTCATATATTCATGTGTGATCAGCAATTTGCTTATCACTCTAATTTGATTTATATTAATCGAGTAATATCTCTCCTATTCAGGGGGAAGATCAATTAGAGTAGGTCGAATCTAGAGGAAGCACAGTTCTGAGTAAGTGTTAGAATTTCATATCTTGTAAACTCAGAGCAACTGAATCCTCATTTCGACTTAGATGGTATGGTTTTGACAACATCAGAAAGGGGGAAATTGTTAGGTGTTGATGTAGAGATCCCACCTTTAATTTGATGTTTTGATGTGTCAAGAACTGAATACCAAGGTTAGTCCTTAGAGTTATTACTTCATGTAATCCTTGTATAGGATAACCGTGTTGTAATAGTTAAGTTAAGGCAAACCACCAAAAACTGAGGAACAGTTTTTTAGGACACAACTGTCAAGAACAGAAGCACCGAAGAAAACTTTGAAGATAGTTCAAGAAGAGATATGCGAAGAAAACTGTGAAGACAATTTTATGAAGCAGCATCCAAAAAAACTGTGCAGACAGTTTTAAACTGTCAAGGACCGTATAGCGGTGAAAATTGTGGACATAATTTACATAAAGAAACTGTCGAGAGGCAATCACAGTTTCAGACCAGCACAGTTTCACACCAAAAAGAACACGTGAAAAGCAAGATGTCGAACAATCATAAAGAGCATTGAAGACTCAATGATAATGAACAAAGATACACTCAGTTATGACTGGAGTACAACGTTTTTCGAGTCTGACACAAAAGACAAAACTATCTCTACAAAAGCATGGCAGTGTTCAGAAAAAGGCAGAGGAGCAGGTCTGCTTTTGATACGTGCGTAAAATGACTCGTATTTTGATATGTGAACATGCTTGTTTGTGGTTATTTTACTCCCGTATCATATGTTTTTGTCGTATTTTGTTTGTGTTTTCGTGTTTTGTGTGTTTGACTTGTGTAGGATAGGTTTTTGGCATAAACAAGCATTTTTGGTGGAGTTTCGGAGGAAAATCGCAAGGTTTTGGAGTTTGGAGAGCTCGACCGGCCGAGCGTGGGCAGGATCAGCCGAGCGATGTTGCAGTTTTGGTTCAGAGAGCTCGACCGGTCGAGCCTGTGCAGGACCGGTCGAGCGGGGTCGGGCCGGGACTTGGCTCGATCGAGCCATGTTTCGATCGGCCGAGCCAAGTCAGTTTTTGGCAGTTTCTGGCAGTTTTTAGTGGCCCGGGCGAGCCAAACTTCGACCGGGCAATCCGAGGGCCTGATTGCTTGCATATAAAAGGGGAATGAGCGGTTATTTGAAGAGCTTTTTGTCACTTTTCACATACGATAGTAGATTTCTCCTTAGATTCTATTTTTCCATTTCAAATTCATCTTAGTCCTAGAACATCTAGGAGCTAAATTCATCAATACTTGTACGAGATTGAAGATTGAAGGCGGTGGATCAAGTCAACCAATCCAAATTGGGGAAGAATCTTATTTCTACTTTCAAATTGTAATGAAGTTCATTGT
>JAPKLW010002373.1:61572-86246 GCA_026898455.1 Plectranthus barbatus | reverse complement strand
TTCTGCAATTTAATGTTCCTTTTCCTCTGATGTTCTGATTTAATTTGGGATTTTCAATAATTGCATTAATTATCATTAATTGTGATTTGAATTGATAGTTTTTGAACTGAGAGGTCTAGGTTGTCAATTAAGACGCAAATTTATCAGATTTATTAGAACAATTATCCGTGAGGAAGTTGAACTTTTAAAGGGTTTAAAATCCAAGGTTTTTATCAAGAGTAAAAGTCCTTTTGCACATCCGGTAGGAGTCATTAGGTATTTTATTTCCATGTTATGGTTTAGAATCCGAGAGGATCGCCTGATAACATTTTCGCGATTGCTCACATCACTGGAAATTAAATTGGGATTGAATTGCATGAAAACGTTGTTTGTTTAATATTCAAAGTGGATTGCCCTGGAATCCTATTTTCTCATTAGTTTTCTAAAACCTTCAATTTCTCTTTTTATTTTATTTCTGCTTTTAAATCAGTCTAGTTAAATAAACCAAAACTTCTTTATGATTTGCCTAGATAGTAGTACGGTGTCAATGTTTTAGTGCTTGGTTGTGTTTCGAGCCTGCAGTCCTTGAGTTCGATAAATTATTACTTGCCCTCTGCAGTGGTCTGTACACTTGCAGAATAGTGTGTTGAAAAATACGCTATCACAGGGTTTAGCATAATGAACCTTGTGAGCTCCTCAGGGAATGTCACCATCCTGAAACGGATATGCTTACCTAAACGTCCAGACTAAGCAGACCACACACAAATTTCCAACACCCAAAATACGGGTATAAGAGTACATGTAAGACTCGCCACCATGGTAAATCAAAGTGCGGTCAATCTCTGTGTGCCCCTTATCCTTCAGTTAGGTTTAAGATCATAGGAAGTATGTTAGGGATCTGGCTCATTCATATGTCAATGAGAATGGCACATCCCACTGTTGATCCCATCAATACATAACCATGTACCGACACATCAAGTAGCTAGGATAAGCCCACTTATGAACCGATGTGCCACAGCTTAGACCGACAGCCTATCCAGGGACCGTCTCAGCTGTGATACTGTTTATATCTCGCTAGGTCAAACGATTCATATGATCCTTTGTGATATCCTACACACCATATGATAATCCCTATAGGCGAGATAATAGGATATTATGGTTCGTTGTATGTTTGTTTAATCAGATAGCGAGCATTGTTGCAGCAACATATATGAAGACCAGTGTACAAAACACTTAATCATATATGCTTTCAGTATATAATCCCAACAATCTCCTACTTATACTTAAAGCATTATACCATTACTTTACCAAAGTATTAAGTGTGTCTATACTGTCAATCACTCCCACTGCATTCACGTCACCTCTTGTCACGATTTCTCGTATGATGTGATTCCACACATCCTATGTGTTTCACCACCTTGTGAGTCTTGGGTTCCTTTGAGTTTGTCATTGCTCCAACATAATCGCAATTCCTTGTGATTTAATTAGGCAAACTCAGAACACACACCTCTAGAGGAGCTATACTGCTTCTTGCGAAGCTGACAAAAACTCAGCCTTCATACCAGAATCCACAACACACTTCTGTGTTAGATTCCTATAACTCCTCCTCCATGGCCAACACATAGTCAGAGGTCAACTTCCTTTCAATATGATCCTCCTGGATATCCGATGTCATTCAACTCACATAGCACACTTGTAAACCAATGTGCCTATCCAGAGTTGAACTGATGTCTGTCTAACATGCTTATAGCATTACAGATATCTGAACTCGTTCATCTGCAATATAGAAAGACAACAATCTTTCTTGCTATGAACGACTCATCACAGAATCAATTTAAGCTACTTGAGATACCTGAACATCCTTTTCTTGTGACCACACAAGACTTTTAATTCAAAAGATGTTCCAAGATCTCATAAGTCCTACTTCTGAAACTGTTCGGATAACCATCCTTTATGCCTGACAATATCTCCACACCGTTTCTGAATGTGAAAATACCATCTACATAATGTGCAAGGAAAACCACGCTTCCGCTGACACATAACTGGTACATGACACTATCATTCTCGATAGAATCGAAATGTCTGTTACATGACCTGAAGCTCCTTTAAGTTCATACTTGAACTACCTTGGCTTCCAGACATGATGTTGCACATAACTTATCTAATTGTCGCATACAGATGTCGTCACCTTTTATCAAAGTACCCGTTTATAAAATACGGATGACGTCATCTATCTTCCAGATATTTAGATTCATATGTGCTGTTATGATTAAAAGAATTCGAATGGGTTTAATAGTTGCAACCAGTGAGAAAGTCTTGTTGTGAAACATACCTTGCTCACTAACCTAGACACTCGAATATACTAGGTTACCATTCGATCATTTTTCTTGTATATCAATCAGTTGCCTATAGCTGGAAAGTTATTTGGCAATCACTGATCCTGATACACGACCATAACATTTACTGATTCATTTCTGAATCCATGACTTGACGTCATTAAGCCACATCGTTTGTCTTAACAGCTTCGTTGCGCTTTAAGGGATAAGTACGATGTTGTTCATTAAGCTGGGAACAAGTCCAGAGACTGTTTCCACGAACCAGAACCTTTTAGTCTGTTAAGGCAACCTCCCACTGCAACAATGCTCCTTTTACATTGTCAGTTAATGGTGCATTAATTTGTGGTTTACCACCTTGCACAGGTGACCGTGCAATTGGTACCATACCTTCCAAGGTATGCTCAATATGCCACGGGGTATTTCCTGATGGATTTGAATTGTCTTCTCTAAAACGTTAGAGAACAATCTCACATTTGGATTCATGGTTGCATCCTATACAACTTGCTTGCACTTAGGATATACATAGCAACCATCTTTTTTGTTTATCTGGAATAGCCCACAAAGCAGTACTAGCTTAAACCTTTCTTCCAACCAATCAGTTTCCTATACAGCTTGACAGCCGAATTACCAATCATTGCCCTTTTGATATAGTCAAGGTCTGCTAGGGTATTTGGAACTGATTTAGAAGACACTAGATTAAGCAAACATACAACTGCTTTTGGCGCTGTTCCAAAAAAAAAAAATTAGGCAAAGTTGGCATAACTTATAAACTTTTAAAGAATTTTATTTCGTTTTACCTACATAATCCCAATCGAGGAATAATAGGCGTATTTAACTGGGATGCAATCCCTTTGCTCTGCCAGATATTGTGAAACCCCATCACTTAAGATATACCATTATAAATGAACCATAATGTTTTTATGGTCTTGTTTAACTTATTCTCTACCTTAGCATTGAACGCTCTTGATTAAAGCAAGAGACTAAGACTTGTAGTGAACTAGATAAACATATCCAAATCTTAAATGATTACAGTATCAATGCCTGTTAAGGCAATTGCAGAAGTAGACTCAAACCAGCAAACCGGAGCAAACACGAAATAACCTATAGAGATACAATCGCATATTAAAAGGCCTGGTTACCATCTTAAACCTCTAAGTAGTTGTCATAAGTACCATTCTTAGGAATACCTGGATTGGATCCATAATTCCATGAATTACTTAAAACTACTTAGACTGATGTAACCTATCTCTATAGCTATTCTTTAAATTTTACCTTAGAAACTGATAGTTTATGTGATCAAGTAATGATGAGACAATCATCCATAATAGAAAACACTGTTATTCATTATGATAGAAAAAACTCTATCGAATAACTGATAATCCATAACAATAGATGAACAATATGTTTCTCAAAACAAAACAACATCTCTTCAGAAACTTGAATTAAAACAGAGTTTTTAACATAAACTCAAAGTAAAATCTCCATCAGCTGAAGTAGCAACTTCCAGCATCAATCTTGGAGATGGTAATCCCGCCATCTTCAAGCCCTAAGCTTGATTCCCTGCAAAGTGTAGCAAACACGATTAGTGACCTCAGTTACCACTACCCACTAAGGAGTAGAAAACTGATACTAAACATGTTTCAACAACCAATGCAAAAGATGACGTACCTTGTCCCTTAGTTACCAAACTTGGAAAATTTACTTTCCAGTGACCCTTCTTGCCACACTTGAAACATTTGTCCTTCTTGTTATCTTTCTTTCCTTTGTTCTCTCCTTTACCATTCTTCTTCTTCGTGTCACAATGACGCGATTTAGAAGAACTTTTAGCAAGAGATCTGGAATGAACTGATAAGGCAAGACTGCTCCCACTGCTTTCTTCATTCCTCTTTTCTTTGACATCACTCTTTCGACTCGTAAGCAAATTAGAGTGACTCACGGAAAAGACTGAAGAAGCTTCTGTTGATACAAGATCCTTAAGCAGACTGTGAACAATATACTCACTCTTATTTTTCTCAACAGAAATTCTGAAGTCATCAAATGACTTCGGTAACGTGTTGCGTATCAAGTCAATTTTGACATCATTGTCAATTTGACAACCCATTAATGTGTACTCATCTATGAGTTGGATGAGTGATTCCACATGTTCACGTACCGAACAGTTCTGACCCATTTTCTGTCTTACAATACGCTTGATAAGACTGGATCAAGCATGTCCATCGAGTCCGCCATATGCTACGTCAAGATGTCGCATAATGTCACACGCAAACCATACATAACTATAACGAGGACGCAGTGCATTTGACATACCAACCAATATATATTGTCTGGCCATGCCATTCGACCACATCCACATTTTTTACTGTGCACGCTCCTCATCGGAAGATGTATCAGTCGGCGAACTCGGACAGGGAGTTTGCAGAACAAACAAATGTCCAAATGAATCCAAGAGTTTGACAATGTCACTTTTCCATCCAGGAAAATTCGGACCAGTCAAGGAATTATGAACAATTGAATTGATGAGCGATGAAATAATAGACATATCTGAAAACAAATTAGCGAATTAAAGTAAGCACATACTACGAACAATTGAAACAAATATGCATAGATCCTTTAGATAAAACAATGCAATTTGCCTCCTCCAATTGCCCAAGCTAATTTACCGCAAGCTACTAAGTAGACATTTACAGCAAACGCTCAACCAGACCAAAATAGGTCGTTTAATTTCATAACATGCCAGGTATCTTAAGCAAAAGAAATTAATATTGGAGATCTTAAGACCATGTTCACCTATCCGGAGCAGGGACATCACAAATGAGTTATACTCCAGGCAACATCTAAGCTAAACAAACCACAATCCTAACTCCGGATGATAAAAGGCAACTTGGCATACGTACTTGACCCATACTGCATGCCCTTTACATCCTTCGTTATCTCATTTAGATTAATCTTAGAGACTTGTGGAAGTTGTCTCAATGCAAGCTACTAATTAGACGTTTGCTCAGAGGCTCCCACTTCTCATCTCAAACTAAATGTTTTATTTAGAAACCTCATCGCATTAGAACTGGTAAAGGACCTCTAACGCAAGCTACTGAGTAGACGTTTACGCTTCGAGATGCCTTACTTCCAATGAGAAGTCGTATTTGTGGAGGTCTAATGATCATGGTTAGAAAAGAACCAAAATCCAGCTTAGTATTTTTAATTCTAAAGGTTTCATGCGCACACATTATTTTATGTTCCCATAAATTATGTCACACCCAAAATTCCATCATAAATTAATATGATCCCGAAATTTATAGACATAATTTAAAACATAAAATAAATCACATAAGACATGCTCAAAAATTTAAATAATTGCAACATGCTTATATAAGTAAATAATTAAAGCAAATAATCATGCTTCCTATTATTTACTAGTGCGCACATAATAAATCACATCAGTACGAGAATAAATAAATAGACAAATAAATTCTCGTTGCCCCTCATACGCGATTACAACTGAAATAAAATTAAATCTAACTATTACAAGATTTATTTTCAGTACAGATCTTCAAACTGGGCCTCCGTTGGACTTGAAATCTAATTTGAATTGCATATAACAGCAATTAAGCTTCAAATTAGGGTTTCTGGCCCAAAATAGCAGCCAAACCCTAATTTCCAGGACAGTGGGCTGCCTCCGGGCCGACGGGCCCGAGCTTCAACCCGGGCAGCCAAACCCTAGGGTTTGCAAACCCTAAGGTTTGCAAACCCTAGCAGCAGCCGCCACCCTTGCACACAGCCACCGCACTGTCTTTCCGGCGCCGCCAAAGATCGTCGGCGTTTGCAACCAGCCTATCGCGTGCGCTCAACCCGCCACCGGCTCAGACCACCACGACGGCCGCCGTTCGCAGCCCAGCCACGTCGCTGTAGGAGTCGTCGCCGGAGCAGCTGCGCAAACCAGAAGCAGCCGCAGCCGCAGCCACGCCACCGGACCACAGCACTGCCGCGCGCAGAGAACGCGCGCGGCCTTCCCCTGTTGCCCGCGAGCGACGGCACACCTCCCACCGGCGCAACCCACGCCCGCGACACTTGCTCGCCGACAGCCACACTCTCAGCACGCAAAAATGACCGCGAGTCGTCTTCCCCGTCGCTTGCAGATGCCGCGAGCAAGAAAGGCAACAGCGAAACCCTAGCCGCCGCCACCCCGTCTAAACACCACACGCACGACGGCCAAACCCACGCACCGTCCAGCCTGCACTGCCGCGCGCAGGAGGCGCGCGGCCTGCCCGATCTGGGAGCTCCGCTGGAATCGCGTGCAGCAGCAAAGAAAACTGGGCGCGGCCCAGCCGTGGGCATCCTCGCCTGCCGCCGCCACCCGTCGCTGCTTGCGCAGCGTCCGCCGCCGCCGCCGGCGAGTCATGGTGGTGGAGGGGCTGAACCCTAGGGCTGCAGCAATCCCACATGTCTGTTCTTCTTCCTCCTTTTCTCGTTCTTCTTTCCGGATCCAGATTCTCAGATTTTTACAGATTTGAATAAAAAGAAAATACAAAAAATAGATCTAGATCTATTACATGATTTCTTATCAAATCTAACCACGGATTTTCTCGTGGTGAAAAATAGATCCAAAAACGAGAAGGCCACGAGAACAAAAACATCCACGACAATTTAAATCCATCCATGAACATACATATTTATTTAATCTCAATCTATTCAAGATAGAGCCTAAGAACATGAACCTGGCTCTGATACCATTTGTAGGGTTTGAGTCTACGATGGACAACACGAGTTGCCATTAAAAATTTCTTGCCAAGGATCGTTCTTAGGATATCAGGAACAAATTTCAATTAAATAAACCATGCGAACCTATGCATTCTCCTACAAAATTAATTGTAGAGGATGGAATTATAGGAATACCTGGTTTCACCGTTTGATCTACAGATCTAGATCAGAGCCAATAACGATGAAAAAGATCTGGATCTGAATCTGAACGCCGACAATGAAGGTTGTTCCTACAGATCTGATCTTCTGATCTGTTCCCTTGCTCCTTGGAAATCTGGTGAGGATTGTCTACCAAGTTGGATCCGAGATCCGGAGAAATCGATCAAGTTCCTCCCTCAGATAGCCGCCGCCGTTCTCTCCCCTTTTACTGATTATACTGAAAAGTCCAACTTGATCTGATGGAGAGAAGGCCTATATATAGTGTTAGGGTTTTGAGAAACCCTAACCCTAATGGGCTGTGAGCAGTTTATGGGCCAGACCAGGGACCAGATGCAAATAATAAAGTGGACCCTCTTTATTAATTAATCCTTCCTTGTTCAACCCATAACATAATTAATTAATAAAACATTGTTTTAACCTTCATCACGGTAACAATGCTGACTCGCCCCTTTATTACCACGTTATTAGGAACGGGTTGCACCAAACTAACATGATCCACATATTTAAGGTTTTAGACATTCATTAATTAATTTGGCTTATGTCAATTAGCCACAATTAATTAATCTCTTATTTCCTGAGTAATACCACTCACTCCTTTTCACTTATGCCTGAATTAAATAATTCAACCTCCAGGGTTTAGCTTAATGAACCTTGTGAGCTCCTCAGGGAATGTCACCATCCTGAAACGGATATGCTTACCTAAACGTCCAGACTAAGCAGGCCACACACAAATTGCCAACACGCAAAATACGGGTATAAGAGTACATGTAAGACTCGCCACCGTGGTAAATCAAAGTGCGGTCAATCTGTGTGTGCCCCTTATCCTTCAGTTAGGTTTAAGATCATAGGAAGTATGTTAGGGATCTGGCTCATTCATATGTCAATGAGAATGGCACATCCCACTGTTGATCCCATCAATACATAACCATGTACCGACACATCAAGTAGCTAGGATAAGTCCACTTATGAACCGATGTGCCGCAGCTTAGACCGACAGCCTTTCCAGGGATAGTCTCAGCTGTGATACTGTTTATATCTCGCTAGGTCAAACGATTCATATGATCCTCTGTGATCTCCTACACACCATATGATCATCCCTATAGGCGAGATAATAGGATATTATGGTTCGTTGTATGTTTGTTTAATCAGATAGCGAGCATTGTTGCAGCAACATATATGAAGACCAGTGTACAAAACACTTAATCATATATGCTTTTAGTATATAATCCCAACAGCTTGCTGTGGAGGAGCTGAAGAAGAAAGAGTTAGAGCTGAAGATGAGGAAGCTCGAAATGGAGAACGAGAAGCTAGCTAAGAAGTTGGAGAGGGAGGCAGCTGAGCGTGATGCAAGCAAAGCATACTTGGACAAATTCGTGCAAATGGCCATTGGCAAATTTGATGAGTATGACCAGACGAAGCCAGCTCCCGACTCATGAAGCTTATTTGAAAATTTTTAGCAAGCTCTTGTAATCTTTTGTTCTTGTTCAATTTCATTGTACATGTAATCTCTCTCATCATAAATGAAATTGAATCAGACTTAGACAATTTCTCATTGTCCACTTTTGATATTTTTGTGTGTCTTGGTTGAAATACACTATCTATGTATTCAACAAAACTGCAAGTGGATGCTGAGTTTTTATGTCTTTGGATTGGTGGTGAATGCTTGCTGATTTGATTGGGTGCTAGATTTCCTAGCATATTCATTTGAAGCATTTACTTGTATGTTAATCGAGTAATATTTCCCAGCATTTGTTAAGGGGGAATTTTTTTAAACCAATCATTGCTAAGATTTAAGCTTGTTAAATTCAGAGATAATCTGCTAGACTTGAACACTTGTAAACTCAGAAATTTTCCTTCTTAGATTCAACAATTAGCTAATGGGCTTTGATCGCACCAAAAAGGGGGAAATTGTTGGGAATTATGTTGTAATTCTCCCTTAGATCAAAATTGTAAAAGGTTTTGTTGAATCAAAGCCTTACTAGTTTGGTCGATCATTGCTGAAGTATAGCATAAGCTAGCAACTCACGTGTAATGTCCTGTTTAGGAAAAATATCGAGTTGTAATAGATTAGAATGCTAGAAGTATTCTCAGCACATGGTAGCTGCTAGAGAAGTCAGCAGACAAGGATGTTTGCTAAAGAAGAAAGTAGTCATATGCTAAGAAGAATGATTGCTAAGTACTAGCAATCATATGCAGAAAGTTGAGACTGCTAGGAGCATTCGCTTAGCAGTCAACAGAATGAAGGTAGCAGAATGTTGAAGGAGTAAGCATTCGCTACTACGGAAAAGATTGCTAGAAGATATAGCAATCAAGAACCAAGACTCAAGTGCTGAGTAAGCAACTGTTGAGGAGTCAGCAGATCGGCTACGAAGATCGATTGCTAGAAGCACTTAGCAATCAAAAGAGTTAAATGACTTAGCAGAAGGTTCCCAGTATTCTCCGATAGAATGCTAAGCAAAGAAACCTAGCAACCACTTGCTAAAGACGCCTGTTCTGACAGAAGGTACAACAAAGGACGAAACCCTTACCCGAAGTAAGTAAAAAGGCACTGTACCACACCGAAAAGGAAGAAAAAGCAAGTAACTCTTTTGGACGGAGAAGACTGTTGTGTCTAACGGGTCTAGAAATTCAAAGTTTGAATCTCCAGATATAAAAGAGAAGTCCAACAGAGAGAGACTACTACTACTCGAACATCTTTCACTACCTTTACAAACACTTAAGCAAATCCTTTGACAAAACGAAGCAAAGTTAGAAAGTAGTCAGTTGGAGCTCTTTAAAGAGACAAGAAGATTCTATAAGCTCCCAACCGTAGTGTCCCCCATATTGAATATCTGACACTACATTGAAGAGATTCCTTGACTTAGCTCAAGAATCTAATCATTGGGATACCTTCCATCCTAGGAAGCATTCAACAGTCACATCTCTGAAAAGAGATTGACTATCACAGGCTATTTCCAAAAACCCCAGAAAAGTTTGGGAAGGAACTCTAAAGCTTCCATTGCGTCAAGGAGGAGTTTTACGAAGGTGTGCCCTTGACTACTCTATAGTTTCCGACCGAAGAGATCGAAGTAACGGAGGATAGCTTTGTAGTGGCCGGCTCGAAAGCTCACCGCCTGCTACAAGTGTTTGGCGATTCCTTGTACTTCAAATATCTTTTTAGTGAAATTCTCAGCGATACGACTGAGGAGTGGACGTAGATCTTGTAGATCGAACCACTATAAATCTTGTGGTCTTATTTACTGTTTTATTGTTTTTGCTCATCGATTTAAAACCTAGCAACCTCAAGTTCCTAGAGTCTACCTCTGAAACAATCGTAACTTCAACCTATGAGCTAAATATTTGGAAAAGATCTAAGTGCAAGATAAACTTATTATTCCGCTGCATTTGCTAAGTAGCCTTCGGGTACTTATCACGACTTTGAAAAGGGACCAACAATGGACTGCTTCAGTTATCAAACGGCACCCGAATGGTCTGCTTGGCAGAGATGGAGGGATGTTGATGTCGATTTCCATCCAACAGTGTCATCAAATAGGCTGAAGCCCTGATATCACCTATCATTCGACATCATAAATCATATGATTGTTGCCTATCCTTTATCGAACACAATTTTTTCTCCTCTAGTTTGAAAGGCTATGATGGCCTTTGTTGAAGAGGAGGAGGTCGACTGGGCCTCCTATATATTCTCTTACATCTCAATTCCCTACGGGATGCAACTGAGCTGGCTTCTGGAGCAAGAGATTCCATCTCTCGTTCAAGGTTGGACCAACATCAAGGATTCAGACATCTATCCTCCAAGGCATCGTCTCCCTCGCTGATCGAAATTCATCCTTTCCTAGAGACTTCTTTTGTACATCTTGATTTTTTTTATGAAATGTACTTGCTCTTATGAATGAAATAGAAATATTCTTACACTCCAATCTTGATTGAATTTCTAATGCCTTCACTTTCTTAACTGGACATGTGACACAGTTTATTGTGATTCAGCTCTCTGAACTCACAGTGTCTGAACTCCTTCCCAAGGAGTTAATCTTGAGACCTGTGAGATTGTGACCGTACATCCATGGTTTGGATAGACACTGAGGCTATACCCTTACCCTTCTGTCTTTTTTGTCTTCATGTCCATTTAGAAGTGATGTGATGCAGTGGTTGGCATTTAATATAGACTCATCGATCGTCGCACATAGATCTCCAATAAATATCTTGTCACGAAGTAATATTTGTCACCTCATATCAGCACTTGCTTCTTTGCTCCATGTAATATCTTTAAAGAAAATGGATCCTTCACCTAGCATTGTGAACGATCTTATCAAAAGGAACAAAATCCTGGATTTGGGTTGGTTCTGGCGACAAAATTGGAGTACCCCTGTCGTCTTCAATGAGGTGCTTGAAAAACTGCAGGCTAACTATCTTGAGACCTTTGTAGCCAAGGAACCTCATTCCTTCCACAAGGAATATTGAAGGTGCTTGCCTACAATTCTACTATCACAGAGAAGGAAATCTACTCCAATCTTAATGAGGAGGAGTTCTTTTTGTCTGCCGACAATCTCGTTATCAAATCTGGGCTGAGACACAGTGGCATCCCGCTCAAGGACTATCACAAGGATGACATCGCGCCCGAGTGGTTAGTGTGGCAGTGATGGAGGGTAGCGGAGATTGGGTTCCATCCAACTGTGACTAGCAATTTCCTCAAGCCGCGCTATAAAGCGACTTTTGACATAATTAACCAGATGGTGGTTGGCAACACCCTTCTGGATACAGACTTTTCACCGCTAGTATTGAAAGAAATGATGGCATTTGAGGACTAGCCTGAGGTAGACTGGGAAGCTTTTATCTTCGACCGCCTGATGATGGCCTTTCAAAATCTTCCTAAGATCACCATCCCATACGACATGCAACTGGGCTGACTCATTGAGAAGAGGATCCCTCTTTTTACTGAAGATGGGTCCAAATTGATTGTCGTCGACTACTACCCATCAAGATGTGCTTCCACCTACTTTCCGTAAATGTAGACTCCGTTTATTTTGCTTGGACATTGTATCCTCCTCTTGACTTAATAAATGAAGTAGTCGTTTTCCCTTCGACTCAGACATTGAGTAGACAACCTTGCAAATTTCACAACTGGCCTAAATAATAATCTTGTCAGATTTAACATGCTTTGTTCGACAGTTTTGTACCAATCAATTTTCATCTCCTTCTCTTGAGACTTCATCAAACTCTAGAAGACCTAATTTGATGTATAGCTCTTTGAATAGAGTCTCAGGTAGCGTTTTGGTGAAGATATCCGCTAACTGATCCTCAGTTCTAATATATTCCACCGAGATATCCTCCTTCTCAACTTGATCTCGAATGAAATGATGACGAATATCAATGTGTTTTGTCTTGGAGTGTAGAACTGGATTCTTCAAAATAGAAACTGCATTGTTGTTGTCACAGTAAAAAGGAACACATCCAGTGTCTATTCCATAATCCTTAACATGTTGCTTTATCCATAGCACTTGAGCACAACAACTGGCTGCTACCATATATTCAGCTTTAGTGGTTGACATAGCCACGGAATGTTGCTTCTTGCTGAACCAGCTGATCAGTTTATGACCTAAAAACTGATAGGTTCCACTTGTGCTCTTTCTGTCAATTCAGCAGCCTACAAAATCTGAATCAGAGAATCCATTCAGCATGATTCCATCAGTTTTGGGATACCAGATACCTAAAGATTTAGTATTCTTAAGGTATCTCACTATTCTCTTAGCTGCTTCCACGTGGGACTTCTTAGGATTCGCCTCGAATCTTGCACATACTTCCACAACATAAGATATGTCGGGTCGACTGGCAGTTAGATATAGTAGAGACCCAATTATTCCTCTATAAGCGGTTAGATCAATAGGTTCTCCTTCTTCATCGAGAGGGATCTGAGAACTGGTGCTCACAGGAATCCTTAGAGACTTTGTCTTCTCCGGACATAACTTGTTGATTAAGTCTTAAGTATACTTTTTCTGACTAATAAAAATCCCTTCGTCAGACTGATCAACTTGTAAACCAAGGAAATATGTCATCTTGCCCATCATACTCATTTAGAATTTATTCTGCATCAACTGGGCAAACTTTTCACATAACTTGGTGTTCTTGCTGCCGAAGATAATGTCGTCCACATAGATTTGAACAGGCAGGATGTCCTCTATCCTTTATCTTGAACAGGGTTTGGTTGATTGCACCTTTTTCAAATCCATTCTTTAGCAAAAACTGACAGAGAGTTTCATACTATGCTCTAGGTGCTTGCTTCAATCCATATAAAGCTTTTCTTAGCTTGTAAACTTGGTTTCCTTGCTCGAAACCTGGGGGCTGTTCGACGTAGACCTCTTCCTTTAATTTGCCATTAAGAAAGGCACTCTTCACATCCATTTGAAGAACTGTGAGGCTGCATACGCCAAGAATAGATGAATGGCCTCCAGTCTGGCAGCTGGTGCGAAAGTCTCATCAAAGTCTATTCCTTCACATTGTGCGTACCCCTTAGCAACCAATCTTGCTTGTTCGAACTATGGTACCGGTCTCATCTCTTTTATTCTTGAAGACCCACTTAGTACCGATCACGAACTGATGCGTTGGTCTATCCACTAGATGCCACACATTGTTGCAATTGAATTCTGCCAATTATTCTTGCATTGCATTAATTGAATCCGCAGATTGAAGAGATTCTTCGATCTTCACTAGTTCGACTTGTGAAATAAAGCAAGACATCAAAGAAATTCCTTGTCTGGTTCAAACAGGATTTCCAATATCATCCAAGATGGCTTCAGTGGGATGATCTTTTAGCCAACTAGGCTTCTTTACTAGTGCGGCTTCAACAGGAGCAGCTGGATTCTAGGAACCTTCAAGATGTTCCTCATGAGATAGTTTACTTCTTAGTTCTAGACCTTCTTCATCTCCTTGTTCTAGAACTGTTCTATCTGCTTATTCTGGAACAACATTCTGAGCAGAATCTGGATTCTGAACTGTAAATGCCTCTTCAATTGGGGCTGCTTCTTGTGCAATCTCAAGATTGACCTCCTTGGTATCAGCTTGCTCTGCTTCAGAAACCATTACAGTTATTTCAGGGGGCTTCTTTTCACTTTGATCTTCAGTGTTAATGAACTTTAAGGCCTCAACAATGACATTAACATCATTGGCCCTCTCGGCTGCTTGGGGTACAACCGAGGCTACTGGATTCTCAGAAATATCATTCATAGATCTAGTCAGAGAAACTGTTTGATTATGATGAAGATCAGTTGTAGGTTCCTCATTGACATCCTTGATCTCATGATTTTCAAGGCCCAGTTCTTGAAGTGTCCTGCGCACTAGAGTAGCTGCATCAAAAACAACTTGACATGTTATTTTCACACGCTGGGTTTTGTCTTATTGAATACCCTCCCTTATATAAAGGATATCCAAACCCAAGGAACACTCCTTCATCAGCCTTAGGGCCGAAAGTATTCAATTTAGACTTCGTGTTATTATGAATATAGAATGGAGAACCAAAGGCACGAAGATGAGCTATGTAGGGCTTACGATCATTGTAGATCTCGTAGGGAGTCTTGTGTAGTCATGTGTTGAATGCACTTCGATTCTGCATGTAGCAAGCTGTCGTCAAGGCTTCTCCCCAAAATCATTTTCCAAGATCGGTATCGTTCATCATGGTCCTAACCTTGAGTGTTCTGTTCCTCCGCTCAGCAAGACCATTTTGTTGAGGAGTTCTTGGAGTAGACTTCTCATGTTCGATTCCAGTTTCAACGCAGAAATCCATAAGGGATCCATTGCAAAACTCTGTTCCATTATCGGACCTTAACATCTTAACTGTCACCCCTTTGTCATTCTGAATACGGGTAATCAGTTCTGGCAGCTGAGTTTTGACTTCGTCTTTGGATTTGAGCAGCACAACCCACGTACATCTTGAGTAGTCATCAACGACTACCAATGTATACTTTCTTCTACCGATTGTGGGTGGAGTAACTGGACCAAACAAGTCCATGTGGAGCAGTTCCAAGATCCGTTCTGTGCTTGCTGTAACTGGCATGTTCTTGAAGGAGGCTCTTGTCTATTTCCCTAGTTGACAAGCTTTACAGACTCCGTCTTTCTGGAACTTCTTCTGTGGCAATCCTTCAACTAAATTATACTTCGCCAAATGTTTGATCGAGTTGAAGTTCAAATGACTTAGTCTTTTATAACACATCCAGTTTACTCCTTCTGAGGGGCTGTGCACCAGGAGGCAGGTTCCCCCTTTTCCACTGGACCAATCAACAATGTAAAGACCTCCTTTCCTGATTCCTCTGATTATGATCTTGTGAGTCACCTTGTCTATGATGTGGCATTCTGATTCTTCAAAGCTGACAATATAGCCATTCTCACTCAATTGACTTATACTTAGAAGATTGTGTTTCAGATTGGTGACTAAGGACAAATTCTAAATGATGATTCCATTGTGCTCCACGCATCCTTTTCAATCAATTGTCCCTTGGCCTTGTTCCCAAAAGTAATCGATGCTCAACTTCACAAGGTTCTTGACTAAATCCTTTTCTTCTGTCATGTGTGTCGAGCACCCGCCATCCAATATCCATGTTTTTGCTTTCATTTGAGAGCTCGGTGTCTGCAACATAGAAAAATTATTTAGGTCCCCAGATCTTTTTGGGTCCTGCAAAGTTAGTATTCTGGATCCAACCTTTTGGTATCCAGACCTGTTTCACTTTTACAGTTCGGGAAACTAGATCATTCATTGGTGAATGATCAACCCTTCTTTTAAAATAATGTATGTTGTTTGAATGCATGTCATGTAATGTTGTGGTGTGTGAACTCTTCCTGAAACAATTATTCTGGAAAGAGTCTCGAGAAATTGTTCTCGGGTGAATAGCCATCACAGTCTTTTAAGAGTAAAACTATTTCGACTTAGGCCTCGAATAGGTGTTCCCCCTATTCGGATGACTGTTATGATAGAATTGTGGTATATCACAGATTCTCGGATTTTGATCCGGTTGTCGAACTGACATCCTTGCAACATTTACATGTTGCTTAGTCGTTCTTGTTGGTAAAACTGGATTCCTTGCATAAGAAATATTACGCTTGTCCAGTTTTGAGGGAAGGTCATTTCTCCTCTCAAATGTTGGTTTATACAATTTACGAATTGTGTTGGTATTATGTCGAGGTGCCAGTTTCGTGTCAGTTTTTGACCAACATTTGGTCTTGATATTTTGCTATACTGGCTCATTAAATTATACATTTCCTTTCTCCAACATATGACTTGGGCTAAGATTGGCTTTGACGGAGCGCAAAAAAGTGTTTTCATAGTCCTAGAAGTGGATGCATGATTGTTAAAAAACTTTTCATTTTGTTGCTCAAAGAAACCAATTCCTTGTTTATCGAACGGGTGTTTTTGAGCATTCAAAATCTCATCGAATTTTCTTGAGCTCTTTCTGAAAGTGCATTCACATTTTTTGAGCTCTTTTCATGGCTTCTGTTTCCCTAGTAAGCTCGTTGATCCAGTCTCATAACTCTTTAGCGCTGTTGTTCTGTATGGCTTCATCCATAAGAGATTCTGGGAGAGATTGCATGACCATTTCTTGAGCAATGGGATCCAGCTGATGGGAGCAATGGGATCCAGCTGAGTGTCCATTCTTCCTATGGCTTATCTACCATTTCGTGGCCACCTGGACCATCTTCTCATGCGTGCTGGATTTTAGGCTTCTGGATCTTCAGGGGGTCCACTCTTTAAAACTTCATCCATCTCTGGATGTTGTGCTCTCAGTTAAATGAGACATCTCTTCTTCCATACCTCAAACTTTTCTGGGTTGTACTTGGGAAGGCTTGGAAAATTAATCATTATCTTAAGATAACCTGCCCGCTTGTCACACTTAACAAAAAATTAAGAGTGTAAGGAAGTACGGATCCGGTCTTAAGCGACTAAAAATAGGACAGTCTAGAAAGACCAACCTCGCTCTGATACCACTTGTTGGTCCTAGATCATAGTACGTATGATGTGCAGCGGAATTATAAAGACATTTAATCACACTCTTAATACGCGGGCAGCTCAGTTTCAACTCACTCAGTTTTCAAGTCACAGTTTTAAAAATGACAGTTTGATTGGCCAACAGGTTATGTTACCGGTTAATAGTTATGAACAGTCAACAATTATATACTTCAACACTTTTCAGACAAGTGTTGAAGGTTTCAAAGTACAAATGTAAACTGTATGACTAACCTGATGCATTTCATTCCTCATAACATGGTAATAAATGGGGTCCGTTAGTATTATTTCTATAGTGACATGAATTAAAATTAATTAATTAATTATGTTCTGAGTTGAACTTGAAAATCAATTAATTGAAAGACCCACTTTATTGTTTGTTGATGGTTTTTCGTTCCTCATGGCTTTTTGGTTTTAATCTGTTTTGGAATAATTTTTCCACTGTGAGAAAATATATTGTTAGATTAATAGGAATTGATATAATAGATTAATTTTTATTGTATTTTCTACTATAAATCTATAATTCGAGATGAAGACATTGAAGAATGAGATAAAGAATTAAAAACATCACCTGATATAAACCAGACATTTCACCTAAGTGCCACACGTGGAACGGCTTGCTGTGGCACCCTCGCGGGCATTTAGCGATTGGAGCCAACACTGGTATGCGGTGGTGAAGGGCAGCGTGGCAGCGAAAGCCCAAGCGGCGCTGCATCACCGACATGCATGGGACTGTGCATTGATGCGATGCAGTATGCAACCCACAATGCAGTAGCTGCGGTGAGCCGACGACTCTAACATGGAAGTGCTACAACACCAACGGATGGATGTGCGGTGGGAACCAACGGTTGAATGAGATTTTACTTGCAAACAGAATTGCATAAACCGATTTTGCTAAGGACCAATTATTGGATGTCTAAAATAATTTCTATGTCATATGATTGAACCTGGCATGCTCCTATTGAATGCAAAAGAAGTTTGCGGAATACATGGATGGATTTAACTCTGAATCGTTGCGTAGGGATTTGATCCTGAATTATTCTTGTGCAAAAAGATTCAATCCTGAAAAGATCGGAATTAAATCTCTTATTTTAATTAGATAAAATAAAAAACAAAAGAAGAGAAAGAAAAAAGTAGATCCTCCAGATTTGATCTTCTCATCTCTATCCCTTGCTCCATTCTGGATATATGGTGAAGATTCCCTCAGGATATTGTGCCTATCGAGAAGCAGAATTTCCTTGCCTCTCTTAGATTCTGTTTACGTCTACAACTCCCAATTCTCTAGTTTGCTGCTTGTCGACTTATGATCTTGTGGGGCATTGAAATCTAAGAACTAGAGGGGTATTTATAGGAAATTCTGATCCTTAATGGGCTTGAGCTTCACATGGGCCAGACCAGAGATCAGTATGCAAATAAAAAAGAAGGCCTATCAATTAATTAATTCTTAAATTCAACCCAGAATATTATAAATTAATTAATACTAATTCGTAACACTACAGAATCAATATTGTCCAACCTCTTTGTAACCACGATATGAGGAACAGGTTGCATGATCTCGGTATATCCCCATATTTAAGGTTACAAATATTCTATTAATTTATGCTCTGACAATCCTACAAATCATCCAATCCTTTTCACTTGTGCTTGAACTTAATCAGCCTGTAAGACTTTAGCATAGTGAACCTTTTAAGCTTCTTAGGGAATGTCACCATCCTATATTGGATATAGTTACCTAACTACAGAACTAGAAGTCATACACAAACTGCTACCATCCCAAGATGCGAACATACTAGTACATGTAAGACTCCATCATATCATCTCAAAGTGATGCACAGACTTGTGTATACCTCTTGAACTTTCATTAGGCTTCAGATATCTTCAAGACATCGAGATCTGGATTCTTTTAATGTTAGATAAAATAATTGATCTCAGTTAGGTCCTATCAATACGTACCAAACGTACTTGTACATCTAATGACCAAGATAAGTCACTATTACTGGCTGTGTTGCAGCTTAAACCAACACCGTATGAACTCCTTATCGACAAGATACGAGAATAGAGTCGCTTGCGATACATATTTGTTCATTCAGACAGGAGATGATAACACTACAATAATAATTGAAAGTATATTAACCATAAATGATGTTCATAATATATAAATAATAATGCTTTTAGAGTATAAATCCACCAGCAGCATGGCGAAGGTTGTGCACATGGAAAAACCCTAGGGTTTTTGCATGTGCGCACACAACCATACACGACCCCTCGACTATGAACAGACATTGATGGGCGGAGGATGAATGGGTTGGGGACTTTTATGATGGGCTGGAACAGAGAGCACACATTGATGATGGCATTGGCGAGTAATGGTCATCCAGTTGCTATGTGAGACGACATTGGCTGTATGGTGCAAATCCTAGGGTTTGCGACAAAAGTTCGTTGTGTCTTGATGTGCGATAACAAACTTAAAACCCTGAAAGCCCAGTTCCAAAAAAATATCAGATTTCAAACCTCCAGTTGGAGGTCTAACTTGAAGATCTATAATTAAATCCTTTCTTGTAAGAGTCTAGGTAGTTAATTATTTTATCGCATCATTTGTTGTGTGATGGTCATGTTGGATAAAATTCTTTGTTGAATGATAACATTGTTTCTCAATAGCTCGCATATAACCTAATGAATAACCAATGTTGGATTTGGGCCTTCGACAGCTGGAGCAGAGGTGATAGTGTCAACTACCTCATGAGTTATAGTAGTGGATAATGCAAGATCAAGAGCGGGCTAAGTAGTTGTGGTCGTCTCAATTGCACGTGCTTCGAGGAAAGTTCTCAACTGGGGTTGCAAAGTGTTGGTCCCTAGTTTAACAGGGTGGAAGGTCGAATGGGGCTCAATGGCTAGACTTGTAACCATCCAAGGTGGTAGTTGGGTAGATGATTTTGAGCTTGTCGGGGGCATCGAGGAAATAGGATAAAACTACCAGAGGTGTAGTTGGGTGTGAAGGTTGGGTCCCTCAATTGTGGACTTATCATCAATCGCATCCAGACCTATGTTCAAGTCAAACCCATGGTTGGAGAGACCTCAGTTGTAGTAGGACATAGTTGAGTAGTTTCTACATGTTCGGATGACTAGTGTTTTGTATTTTCCTCAAACAACGTCTCTGTGTCAGTAGAATGGAAGGGGACATGAGGAGTGGCAACTATCTCTATATCTTTCTAAACTTGCTCCTCATCAGTTAGTGATGGACTTGTTGTTCATGGAGCTCCATCTCAGCTGAGTTGTCTGGACTGAGAGTAGGGGATTTGACTGTAGTGTACGGGAGCTCTACTTTTATCTCAGCTGCATGGTGCTCAACTAGATTCTCTTCACCCGTATCCTTGATAGTAGGTTCCTTCTTTGCCTTAGCTTACTCCTTGTCAACTGGTTCAGGTGGAGGAAGCTATGATTGTACTAGAGCTTGTTAGGCTGGCTCTCTGGGCCTAACTGGATTTCCGACTAACTCAAAGGTTTTTTCTCCTAGTAAAGGATCTGGGGTAAGACATTTAGACCCAATGGCATGTCGGTAGTCAAGGATGGCCTTCCCTTGTTTTCTCAGCTCACTCGGTGTCATTGGCTAGAGCTTCCTTAGGCATATCCATCTTGAGGACCAATTTTCCTCATTTCTCTTAGAGTATCAATTCTCTAACTGAATTTTAAATTTAAACCTTAACACTTTGATTTTAAGCTAACCCATCTGTTGGTCCCGATTTACCAGAGTCGTCGTGCTTAAATAGAAACACTAAATACAGCGGAATATAAATGTTCATGTGCACACTTTGGTTCTTTAACAAGATTTTTTAGCTCAACTTTCACTTAGGGTTTCTCATAGATATTCACTAGCAACTTGGTTCCTAGGTTTCAAATCAAGCACAAGAAACAGTAGGCAATAAAACAGTAAGAACACTCAATGTTTATAGTGGTTTGATCCAATAGATCTACGTCCACTCTTTAGCCGAAAGCTAAGAATTTCACTAAAAAGATATACAAAATACAAGGATTCGCCGAACACTTGCTGTAGGCGGTGAGCTTTCGAGCCGGCCACAACAAAGCTATCCTCCGTTACTTCGTTCTTTCCAGTCAACTGCAGCTCCGGCCAAGTCAAGGGCGGCACCTTTGTAAAACTTGTCCTTCGCTGGAATGAAGCTTTTATAGTTCTCTCCGAACTTGTCTGATTTTGCGGCTAATGCCCGTCGGAGTAAAATCTTTCCAGAAATGACTGTTGGATGCTTCCTGATTTGGAAGGTATCCCAATGATTGAAGATTCTTGAGCTGAGTCAAGGAATCTCTTCATTGAAGTGTCAGATATTCAATGGGGACACTTCGGTAGTTGAAAATTTTAATACTTTTTGAATGTTTGCTTTCAACTGACGGCTCTCTTTGCTTTTCGCTATTGTCTTAGGAATCTCTTGTTCAAGAGTTAGTTCGTCGTATTGAATGAGCAGTTCTTGTTTCTGTCTTCGCTTTTATATCTGGAGATTCAAACTTTGAATCTCCAGACCCGTTAGATACAACGGTCCTTTGTCCAAGAGAGGTTACTTGTTTTTCCACCTTTCTGGCATCGTACAATACTTTCCGACCTACTTCAGGAAAGCTTTCGTCCTTGGTTGTACTTTATGTCAGAACGGGTGTCTTTCGCAAGTCTCTGTTGAGTATCTCCTTGCTAGGCATTTTATCGGAAATGCTAGGAGTACTCTGCTAGGCGTTTTGATTGCTAGGCTCTTCTTAGCAATCTGTTCCTTCGATCTGTTGACTCCTTCAGCAGGTGTATCTATACCACTTTATTCTTCTGCTGATTGCTATTTCTTAGCAGTCTATTTTGAATGCTAGCGGATGCTGACTCCCTCAGCATTCTGCTATCGCTTTGCTTCCGACTGCTGAGTAAGGCCTTTTAGCAATCTCTTCCTTGACATACGATTGCTAATGCCTTAGAAATCTCCTCCTTCGCACTTGACTGCTAACTCCTTTAGCAATCTTCTTCATCTGCTAGGAATGCTTCTAGCAATCTAATCTATTACAACTCAATACTTAACCTATACAGGACATTACAAGAGTTGCTAGACTATACTAGAATTCAGCAATTGATCGACCAACTACTATGGTTTGATCCAACAAAACCTTTTACAATATGATCCAAAGAGATATTTAGGAATAAATTCCCAACAATTTCCCCCTTCTTTGGTGCGATCAAAGCTTACAATCACTTGCTGAATGTAAGAGGAAGAGTATCTGAGTTTACAAGAATTTTTCTAAGTACAAGGCTAGGTTGAACTACCAGTCTAACTCAGAGTTTATCCATCTTAGTTCTAGCAGGATTGGTTTTAATAAAATTCCCCCTCAATAAATGCAGGGAATATTTCTCGATTAAAAACTCAAGTGAAAATGCTACTTAGCAATGTGCTAGAATCTAGCACTTAAATAATCAACAAGCATTTTACTTAACCAATCACAAGACAATTATTCAAATGTAAATTTGCTGAATACACTCAGGATGTATATCAACTTAGACATGCAACAAAAACTCAGAAATGGACAATGAGAGATTGTCTAAATCTGATCTATTTTCATTCATGTGATTTGTTCATTACAAGTACAAGTACAAGCTTTTGGGTCGGCGGCGTTCGCCTAACGCCTAGCTAGGCCAGTTTTGCATCTATGATTCTATGTAATACCTTTAATTTACACTTCTCATTGGCAATTTATTCATTTGTCTTTAGCACCAACTTATTAGTGCAAAAAATAATGTTCTACCATAATCTACAACCATGTATCAAAATCCAAGGCAAGAAAACATAATTCAACAACTAATTAACTAATAATTGCAATCAACATCGATAAAAGAGCAAACCTTTCAATTGATATCAAACTACCAACAACGACAAATCAAGTGTGCAGAATTATGTATATTTCATCGAGAGACATACACAAGTATAGAGAGAATATCTTATTTCATTTATGTCAACTCAACCTAAATAAAAAGATACATGATGTATATATAGAATAAAAATACATTTAATCTAACTAAAAGTGATTACGTTGAATCTTCCAGAAGCTCCTCATAGCTGCATCTTCCGAACAGTGTAAAACCTTCTACCAAGTGCATAGGTGTCTACCCACCACAATTGGCGATAACGAGCGTCTAGCTCTGCTTTATACTAGTCAGCCAAACATATAGTTCTCACCATGAGTTAAGCTTGCCTTAACACCTAAGCGGCAGCCTCACTAGCATTATATAATCATCATTGAAATAGGGGAACTGTTCCCCATAACTAAGTTATAATTCAGATTTGGGTCCTCTATTTCGCCATAAGCACAACACCTCCTACTGTGCTGGTTTAATCACAAGTTTTGAGCTATTTTATATTTTATTATATTTTATTTAAGGAGCAACAGGGGGATGCTGTGCTTTTCGTAGAGCACATAATAGAGATGAGAGGTCTCGACCCTAATTCCCTAATTAAAAAACTATTCCCTTCGTCCCTTGACTTTAGTCTCATTTGCTTTTGGCATAGTTATCAATATTTGTGAGTCTAGTGAAATTAATATTTTATTAGTGTGAGAAGATTTTATTCTATTTTAGGAATGAGACTAATTCCGCGGGACAGACGAAAATGGAAAATATGACTAATATCAAGGGACGAAGGGAGAACATGTTTTGAGTTGCAATTGGGCTTTGGTGTCCTTTTACTTCTATAGTTGTAATGGGCTTTGGTTTTAGTTTTATTCACACTAGAATCTCTATTTTATTTTTTATACAATATTATGTTTTTAGTTAAATACGGGAAAAATTGAAAAATATATCACCAAGTTCAATAAATTAGGAAATTACACTACAAAAAAAAAGGTGAACAATAATATTAAAAAGACAATACTTTTAGTTGAAAAAATTTGTCGTAATCTAAAAAAGTGTTGTCTTTTGGCTTTAAAATACTCTAATAGACAGCAGTTTTACACTAATATTGTTGTATATGTGTTGTCTATCTATAAAAAAGACAACAATTACATTTATGTTGTTATTTTAGTATTTTTATTCTATTTTTCTTAATTTTAATTATTTTTAATTATTTTCCTACAATTTAATTAGTTAATTTTTTAAATATATTTTTATTTTTTATTATATCATTTTCATTATTTTATATTTCATTATTTAATCTCATTAATTTATTATTTCATTATTAATATAAATCTAAACCTATATTATAATATGTGATTATTTGGAAGGAATAATATAAAACCCCCTCACACACAATTTCATCAGCCCTAATACATCTCATGCCTCCGTCTACCACCGTCGCTATCACGAGAACTTTTTTTTCACTGAAAAAAAAAAGAAAAAATCAATTCAAAAATTAAAAAAAAATGAGGAATGTTTTATGGTGTGACTGTTGGTCCCGGTTTATCAGAGTTTATACGTTACGCAGCGGAAATAA
>JAPKLW010002373.1:43003-61562 GCA_026898455.1 Plectranthus barbatus | reverse complement strand
CCTGGCATCATCAAAGTCTACCGAATGTCTAGATGTTAACTCTTCTCGGAATCTCCCATGACTGGTGAAATCACCGCTGGTGAATAGTGTAAACACGTATTCTCCTGGTAAGGTTTGTCAGCCGCCTGCTGATGAAACCCTTCCCAACTGGTGAACAGTGGCCAGTCATAAGCACTTCTCACCGCTGGTGAACAGTGTAAGCGCGTCTTTGTCAGCCGCCTGCTGATGAGACTTTTCCCAACTGGTGAACAGTAGCCAGTGGTAAGCTCTTCTCATGCTGGTGAACAGTGTCAGCATGAGTCTTGATCAGCTGCGACTTACAACTCAATAGACCTAAACATGACTTTACATTTGAGACTAAAGCTATGTAGAGTCAACTGACGCTGATAGGACTTAGGATTTGATCCACCAAAACTATAATCTAAACAAGTAAGCAACTGGGAAAGGAAACCTTAGACAGATTTCCCAACAGTGACCCTGCCATCCCTCTCATTCTTCTCCCCATCCCTCGCCATTGTCACTATGTCGTTCACCCCTCATCATTATCCCTCTCATCTCTATGCCGCTCACCCCTCGCCAGTATCCCTTTCATCCTTTCCCTCGCCTCTCGTCCCTCGCCGTCATCCCTATGCCGCCGTTCGCCTTGCATCATTTCTACTCCCCTTGCCAGTATTCTATCTCTCGCTACAGAGCTTATGCGGCACGCAGTTGTCTAATGGTGAAATGATAGGTATATAAGTATTTGTTAGGAATGATAAGATAGAGGATATTAAGAATATCATAACCTAGTACTAGAATCCATTAAAGTAAAATACATTTTTCTTTTAGAATTATGTCTCACTTAGTTATGTTGTGTGTTGTTCTATTCAGGCTTGGTGGTTGACAAGAATATATGAGTTTATGACAAAGATGATGGCGAACCATTACGATTGAACCATAAAAATCTTATTTTTATTCACGCAGCAATCCCTGATCTGGAATCTGATATCAATAGCATTGCACCTACTATCTTCATTATGGTGATAATTGTATGTCGATTAAGGTAAATTTTCTATTAATTTACTCACACTGAATTGATATGCAAAAGCCATTATTTTTCCCAACCAAATAAGCACTTTTGCAAAGTTCACCTTCCCACGGTCAAAACAAGACTTATACTTTACAGCTCTTGGTTCTTGAATTTGAGGCCATTTTGATGGAGATATTGTCAATGTTGATCCCGAAATCACAGTAGTTTTTATTGCAGTGGAAATATTAATATGATTGCACTTCTGAAAATTGAAAGTCAGTTTTTCAGTTTTCAGTTTCTGAAAACTTAGTTTAGCTCTAACTTAGTTTAAGTTTATGTTTCAAGTATACACTTCAATGCTTAGAAAGTATTGAAGGTTTCAAATAAAAATGAAAACTTAAATTGCATAAACTTACATAAAGCAGTAAAGTGACACAGAATATTCATAGTGGTTTGGAGCATCAAGTCCTACGTCCACTCTTTAAAACTTAATCCGAAATCCAATAAGTAACAGATTACAAACTCCACACGATCTATACTAGCCCGTCGGATGCCAATGTCCTTCGGCGAGCTACGTCACTCACCATGGAACTTGGTCGTTGATAAGCTCGTATTTGCCTCAGTTATCACATTATTTTGTCTATTGTTTCATGCATTTGCATTAGTTTTAGGTTAATAATCGAGCATGAGCTGTTTATAGAGGATATTACGCTTGTTGTGCTATATTTTGTAGGGTTTTGGGTCCAAAAGAGATGAAGTGGTGAGAAGATGAACAAAAGATGAAAAATCCGCCCAAATTACCTCTTTATCAGTCGACAATCAGTGTGTCGACCGACACAGAGGACAAGAAGAATTCAAAGGTCGAAAGAAGGATAGGGCAACACGAAGGATGAAGAGAGACACTTGTGTTGATCGACATGCTGAGTGTTGACCAACATAAGTGGAGAACGACGATCAAGAAGAAGGAAACAAGAGCATGTCGACTTGGCGGCTGTGTCGATCGACACGCACCCTATTGATCAACACTGAAGACTAAGTTAGAATTTTTTGCCCGATTTGGAGATTTTCATTTAAGACCCATTACCTTTTGAAGATTCAATTTCTTCCCCTATAAATAGGACTTAGAAGCTCGAAAATTAATCATCTTAATCTTTATTTTCTACTTTAATTTTCAGCATTCAAATACTTAAAACTTCCAATTATCTTTACTTTACTTATCGCTTTGGGATTTGAAGACATTCAAGAGTTATAGTTCCTGTTCCTTTATGATTCAAGTAAGACTCATTATGTTGATTGTTATTCGTGTTTTTAGTATGTTAGGCTAGAAACCCTAACAGGTTCTAGGGTTTTTCACCATCCTTTTGGCATGTTGTAATTTAATTAAATACAACCCTAATTAATTGGTTCAACTTCTATGGTTTTGATTTTAAAACCTATTTTCAATTGAAGGATCGAGAGATGAAAAGTGAATTAGGTTTGTAGTTTCTCGTTGCACTGTCCCTTGGGGTTCGACAACCATTGGGTTATTATAAATTTATTTGCATCACTACACTATAATTAATCTGTAATTTTAATATTGATCAAATTGGTGTCGTTTCCAGGGATAGTCAGATTATATTTTGTTATTGGATTGTTTTGATATATTCAGGATTGAGTTTTTAATTTTCTGTTCTATGCATGAGTGCATGGCTTTTGCCTCTATTTCGATCGACAGTGCCTCTGTCAATTGACACAGGAGCAACAATTGTTTCAATCCACAGTCCCGCTGTCGATCACAGCGGACTGAATTTCTGCTACTTTTGGTTTTCTTCTCAGGTGCATGAACACAAGAGCAAAAGGCAAGAAACTCTAAGGTTGTAATTCAGATATTCAAGCCACCTGTAGGAGGAACAAAAGCAAAGTAAAGGGGAAAGAAAGACAGCAACATGAGATGGAAAATCAACCACCGAAAACAGCTCCACTGCAGAATTAGACTCTCGATGAGCAGAAACAATTTGTCAATGAAGTTCGACAGCTGAGGGAGCAACTCCAAGCCGCATAGGCAGTCCAAGCCTAACAAGCTGCCAGACTAACAGAACTGAACAGGGGGAGAAACAATGAAAGGCAAGTTGTGGTACAGTTGAGATCCATCTTGGATCGTTTCGTAGCACAGACCAAGGAGCCAAGTTTCCGTGTTGGCATTGATGTCAACAATTTCAAGTTGAAGACATGCCTTATTCAGATGGATTTGATTCAGCAGAACAATTTCATTGGGAAAGCCATTGATGACCCGTACGCTCACCTCAGTCAATTCTTCGAGGTGTGCGATACGATGAAGCAGAATGGAGTGCCTCAAGACAACATCAAGATGCGCCTCTTCTTATTTTCACTTAGACATGAGGCCCGGTCATGGTTCACTGGCTTGGACAAGAGTGGGACTGGCACATGGGAACAACTACGAGCAAGGTTTCTCACCAACTACTTCCCTCCCAGTGTCATAATCAAAAGGAAGTTTGTTATCACCCACTTCAGCCAGAAATATGATGAGACCCTATATGAAGCTTGGAAGAGATACAAGGAGCTCTTGAGGATGTGCCCCGGTCATGGAATTGATCTTGAGATGCAGTTGTGCCACTTCTACAAGGGACTGACCCCTCACATGAAGGAATTGGTGGATGCTTCAGTTGGAGGCATCTTAATGAAGAAAAGTGGAGAACAAGGGATGAGGCTCCTTGCAGACATAGCTATGAACAACCACCAATGACCCACTGAAAGGTAGAAAACATTCAAGGCAGTGACCACTACTCTAGAGTTCGATGTGGTTGCAAAAGTCAAAAAAGCACTGTGAAGAGTTTGGGAAGTTGGAGGCCAGTAGAGCTTTGGTAGCAGCAGTGTCAGATCCAAACACGGCCATAGTTCCTATTGAGGCCGATTACATCTACCGAGGAAGTAGTTTGAGCACCTCATATACTGCTGAAGTGAACTATGCCAATGGAGGCTACAACAACAACTATCGAGCCAACAACCTAGAGTAAAACTACAGTGCCTGAAATCACCCTGGATTTTCTTATTCTAATCCTTCTGCAGCTGAAAATCCTCCACCGGGATTCAATGTTGGAGTCGGGGGAGAGATTGTGGAGAAAAAGAAGTTTGTGATTGAGGAGGTCTTAGAAAAATTCATCAAGATCTCAGACAATAGATTTAGCGAGGTGGAGAACAAGGTGAAGGGTATGGTGACTCACATGCAACAGATGACGAAGCACCTTCAAATGCTCGACACTTAGTTGAGTCAGATTGCCACTACTTTGAGCAATCAACACAAGCCTGGCTGACTCCCCTGCACTATAGAGATCTGCTATTAGATCTGCTTTTCACTTTTTGAAGTGTACTTTCACCTGCTTTTAGTCAGACTCAGTTTCAGTCCGAGGAATCTCAGTTTAAGTTCCTCGTACTGATTTGTTGATGGACACTTTAACAAATCTTGAATATGAATTTTAGTTACACTTGGATTCCTTTTATCTCTTTGCTTTTCACGTGCTCTTTAAGTTCTGAAATTGAAAACTAAAATTCCCAAATTTCAAGTTTTAAGTTTCTGCTTTCGTTCAGTGAAAAGTTAGTTTCGCGAAATTTACTTTCTAGACATGTGAAAATTCAATTTCCCAGAGTTGACTGCAGCATTTCAAGTTTCTTCGAATCTTCACTTTAAGTTCTGAAACTTGACTTCAACATCTTGAGCTCTTTTCAAGTTTCAAGTTCTAAAAATTGATTCTTGTCTTTCTTCCGATACTAAGTTTCTATCTTCTTCATGCTCAGCTTCTAGTTTCTAGTTTCTATTACAACTCGATATATCCTATACAAGGATTCATGTAGATACATACTACAAACTTAAAGCTAGTTTTGACACACCAAAACATCAAAATAAAGGGGTAACTGAAACTCAATTTTTAACAAACTCAGAAGTTTTGCAAATGGGATGTAGTCATCCACAAACTGGGACTCAGTTTGACCAGAGGTTTATGTTCATTGGTAAGTATTTTTAGCGGTGGTTCTGTTAGGCATTATTAATGCTGATTATTTGGAGTTAATGAAGGAATGTTGGTCCGAAGTGTTTAGAATGCACTGAGTGTTTTCTGGGATTGAATGTTATTCGAATGTGTTTAGAGAGTAAAAATGGCAAAAGTGCAACCACTTGAAACCCTTGTTCTATTTATAGACTTCAATTCTTAGTTTGGACGGTTGAGATTGCTTTGACTGAGCTAGATCGATAGATGAAATTTGACGACTGTTAGACTGCCTTATAGGATTTGACGTGGGTGAGTGGGGTACGACAAGTGGTGCTCCATGATTGAACCGCGCATGCCTTGCATTTAATCCGACATGTTTGATAAGTCTGGAATTTGAATTTTGAATAGCCCACCTCTCCGACTGAAAACTAAAAATTGACTTTCATTTCAGTTTTCCAGTTTCTAAATCGAGAGCTTGGACTCAGTTTAATTCTTCAACCTTCCTTCAAAAAATCTAAAACTGAAAACTTAGTAACTTAGTTTTCAAACTTCAGTTTTTTAGTTTTGTCACGAATACCACTTATTGATAAAATGGTTAAGTATAAAACCATAAACTGAAAACTGAGAGCTAGGACTTAGTTTTAATCTTCATCTACTCCTCTTCAATTTGGATTTCACCGATCTTGAGTAAATCAAATTTGAAATTTTCTCAAGTTAAAAATTGAAAGTCGGGACTCAGTTTTAATCCGCATCTACTCCTCTTGAAATGAGATTTCATCAAGCTCAAGTAATCTAAGCTTGATACACAATTCCTTGAATCTAGTTTTTGGTAGAGGCTTGGTGAAGATATTTGCTAACTGATCTTCAGTTCTGATATACTCCATAGAAATATATTTCTTCTCTACATGATCTTTGATAAAATGATGTTGGATATCGATGTGCTTTGTTCTTGTGTGGTGAACTGGATTCTTGATTATACAAATAGCACTAATATTGTCACAATAAATAGGCACGCATCCAGTTTCAACTTCATATTCCAACATAGATCCAAAGCACTTGAGCACAAAAACTAGCAACCACTACATATTCAGCTTCAGTGGTAGATGTAGCTACAGAATATTGCTTCTTGTTAAACCAACTAATAAGTTTGTGGCCTAGGAACTGACAAGTTCCACTTGTGCTCTTCGAATCAATTCTACAGCCTCCAAAATATGAATCTGAATAAGCATTGAGAGTCAATTCGTCAGTTTTAGGGTACAAAATACCTAAGGACTCAGTTCTTTAAGGTATTTCACAATCCTTTTTGCAGCTTCCATGTGCGATTTCTTGTGATTAGCTTGAAATCTCGCACAAACACCAACAACATGGGAAATATCCAGCCTGCATTCAGTCAGATATAATAGAGATCGAATAATTCCCTTGTAGCTCATTGGGTTTACAGGTTCTCCTTCTTCATCAAGATTGATCTGAGCACTGGGCTCGTAGTAATCCTCAAGGCTTTAGTTTCCTCTGGACAAAAATTATTTATCAGGACCTTGGTATATTTCATTTGATTGATGAAGATTCCTCCTTCAGACTGAATAACTTGAAGATCGAGAAAATAAGCCATCTTTCCCATCATACTCATCTGAAAATTGTTTTGTATCAGTTGGGAAAACTTCTCGCATAACTCCAAGTTTTTGCAGCCAAATATGATATCATCGGCAGAGATTTCAACTAACAGAATGTAAGTTCCGTCCTTGATTCTGAAAAGTGTTGTGTAGATTTTTCCTTTCTGAAAACCATTCTTGAGAAGAAACTGAGACAGAGTCTCATACCAAGCTCTGGGTGCTTTCTTCAATCCATATAGAGCCTTTCTCAATTCGTAAACTTGGTTACTTTCTTTGAAGACTGAGGGTTGTTCAACATAGACTTCCTCTTTCGCTTCCCCACTCATAAACACACTCTACACATCCATCTGAAAAGTTGTGAAGTCGTAATGTGCAACATAGGCTAAGAACATTGTGATGGCTTAAAGTCTGAAACTGAAAGCAAAAGTTTCATCAAAATCAATTCCTTCGCACTGTACATAGCTTTTTGCAACCAAACTTGTTTTGTTCCTCACGATCGTGCCTGTTTCATCTTGTTTGTTCTTGAAAACTCATTTGGTTCCAATCACTGCTTGTTGTGTTGGTCTGCCCACCAAGTACCATACACTGTTGCGAGTGAACTCGGCCAATTTTTCTTGTATCGCATTTGTCCAATCTGTTGACTTCAAGGCATGTGCAATCTTTGTCGATTCTGATTGTTGAGAAATAAAGCACGACATCAATGCACTTCTTTGATGTGTGCGAACTGGGATTGCAATGTAGTCCAACACATCATCTTTAGGAAGATATCTTAACCACTTTGGCTTCTGCAGCTGACTAACTTCAATAGGTTGAGTAGAGGATCCTCGAAAGTCAGTTCCTGACACTGGAATAAAGGTAAGAGTGGAATCCAAAGTCAGTTCTTCTTCTCATGAAGCTTGATCTTCCAAATCCGAAACTAGATCCTGCATCAAAACTGAAATGTTAGTTTCATTAGATCATTTATTTCTAGTTTCTAGTTCCATGTCTTCTGGAATGACTTCTTCAGGTTTGGCAACTTTAGTTTGGGCTCCATTTTCAGTTTGAGCTTAAGTTCCCCCTTAATTTGTGCCTGCAGTTAAGGTTAGGGAATTTATGGACTCATCAAGAACTATAGAATCATGGGCCCCTTCGGTAGGTTGCAATCCAGTCGAGCCACCTGGAGTACTGGACATTTCATTCGTAGATCTAGTATGAGAAACTGGAACAATATCATCATTTCCAAAACTCAGTTTCTGACATCCTTGATCTCACGAGTATCAATTTCAAGTTCTTTCAGGGTCTTGCACACTAGAATAGACTCATCGAAATCAACATTGCATGTTATCTCCACAACTCTCATAGTCTTATTGAGTACCCTATATTCCTTGTGAGAAAGATGTCCATAATCGAGGAAAACCCCTTCATTAGCTTTGGGACTAAAGGTATTCAGTTTTAACTATTTGTTATTGTGGACATAACATGGCGATCCGAAAGCACGTAGATGAGTTATAGAAGGCTTACAACCATTGTAGACCTCCTAGGGACTTTTAATGGTCGACCTCCTAGGGATTTTTGTGATGACGACTGTTGATTGCACTTCTATTTTGATAGTAAGATGGAGTCATCAAAGTTTCTCCCCAATACCATTCGCTTAAACTAGCTTCTGTGAGCATGGTCCTTACTGCTTATTTGAGTGTTATGTTCATTCTCTCAGCAAAGCCATTTTGTTGAGGAGTTCTTGGAGCTGACTTCTCGTGAGCGATTCCAATGTCTATGTAGAAATCTATCAATGGACCATTGCAGAACTCAATTCCATTGTCGGACCTTATCCTCTTCACAATCACTCCTTTATCATTCTAAACCCTCATAATCAGTTCTGGAAGCTGGAGTTTGATCTCGTCTTTAGTTTTTATCAACGTCACCCAAGTATACCTTGAGTAGCCATCAACAACTACAAGAGTGGATCTTTTTCCTCCGATCGTGGGTGGCATGATAGGTCCAAATAAATCTATATGTAACAACTCCGATATCCTATTTGTGCTTGTTGTTACTAGATGATTCCTGAATGAAGCTTTGGTCTGCTTTCCCATCTGGCATGCTTTGCAGATTCCATCCTTCTTGAATCCAGTTTGCAGTAGACTTTCAACTAGCTTGTTCTTCGCAAGGTGTCTGATCGAGTTGAAGTTGAGGTGGCTCAATCTCTTATTTCAAAGTCAATTTGTGCCTTCCTGGGAGCTTGTTGCAACAAGGCAAGTGCCAGCATGGCTACTCTCCCAATCCAATACTTAGAGACCACCTTTTCTGATTCCTTTGAATATGGTCTCCTTCGAGTCTTTGTCTTTGATATGGCACTCAGCTTCAGCAAAGGTCACCTCATAGCCATTTTGAATAAGTTGGCTAATACTCAACAAGTTTTAATTGAGGTTGGTGACTAAGGACACGTTCTTGATGGTGATTCCATTATATTCCACACATCTTTCGCCAATAACTCAACCCTTTGAATCATCACCAAATTCCACTCGTAGTCCTCTAGCCATTTCCAGCTTGGTGAGCAAGTCTCTTTCTCCCGTCATGTGTGCAGAACATCCACTATCCAATATCTAAGCTCTTCTCTTCTTCTGGAGCTAATTTGGATGTCCCTGTACCTGCATCACAAATGAAGTTAGACTCTAGGTACTCGATTTTCTCTGGGTCCTGCAGTATTAGTTTTTGGAATCCACCCTTTTGGAATCAAAACTTGTTTCACCCTTGATATGTGGTGATTTCTTTACTACCTTACTCTTCCTTCCATAATAATGTATGCTTTTTGGATGCAATGCTGAAGGAATAGTGGGTGTGTGCAAACTCTTTTTGGATACTGAGTTCCGGTAAGAGTCTCGAAATCCTAGTCCTGGATGTGAAGTCTTTCAAGCCCTTGACAAAGAATTTTTTTTGGGCTCAGACCTCAAGTATGTGTTTCCCCTAATTGGATGAATCTTTTTCTCATATGAGTTATTATTAAAGGACCTCGGATTTCTGAAATCTGGACGTGAAACTGACTTTTTCGCAAACTCGGTTTCAGTTGTCGAAACTGACTTCATTGAAATTGGAACATATTGCTTTTTTCAGCATCTGAGGCATAGTTGGCTTTCTCTCAGGTTGTTTCACTTGAGGAACTGAAATATTTTTCAGTTTTGAAACTGGAGTTTTGCCTTTTTCAACTTGATCGGCCAAACTGGAGTTTTTCCCTACTTGGGATACTCCTTTACCTAACAACTTAACTTTGAAACTGAGGTTTCCTCTAAAATGATGATCTTTAAGTTTTCCAGTTTCTGAAGTGGATGCATGATTACTCAAAATATTATCAACAAAACCAATCCTTAATTTATCAGAGGGATATCTTCGAGCTTTTAAAGCAACTGGGTTTTGCTAGCGCTCGAATAAAGTGAGCAAATAAGTTTTTTATTACTAGCAACATTCAATTTCAAAGAATCACATTCCTCAGAAAGATTTTTGAAATTTTCAAGTAAAATGGAATGTTCTTCTCTGAGTTTGGTTGGTTCCTCACTATGTGACCTATATTTTACAATCTCATCGGTCAAAGTAGAAACTTAAGTTTTTAGTCAGGCATTTTCACTGATTAAAACCTTTTTCAAATCATAAAACATTGCAAATTCTTTAGAAAGATTTTTGAGGGAAAGTTCATCAAAATCCGAGCAAATAGATTCAGTGTACTCAAGCTTGCATGCAGAAGAACTAGAAACTAGGTTAGAATCAGTTACCTGTTTTTTAGTTACCAGTTCTACAGTTTCAGCATCTGAAGCATCATCGCCCATAGCAGCCATGAAGACCAAGAGGGCTTCCTCCTCCGACTCGTCATCCGATATGTAGTAACCATCATTGTTTTTGGGACTATCCGAAACTTCAGTTCTAGATAGCATAGCCTTTGCAATGGCTTTGGAAGCTCTCTTCTCAAAGATTTTTTTCAGTTGTTCTCTGTCCTCTTTATCAAGAAGAGAGAACTCGTACTTGAGGTGATTTGGGGAAACGCATTCAAAGCAAGCTTTAGGTGCTCTCTCTATGAATATCTGATCACCTCCCTAAGAGCTTTCAGTTTTAGCTTTCACTCGATCAACTTGGTCAACTTCCTCATTTGCTCCTCTATCTTAGCAACTGAGGTCTCCTCCTCCTTTTGGGAATAAGATGTTTTGGGAGCATTCTTCAAAGTTGATGTCTGACCATCTGATTTTTTAGCTTGGTGGGGCGCTTGGTAGGGCTTCTTAGGTCTTCTCTGGAAGTTCCTTTTCACAAAGAAGGCAACATCCTCTTCATTCGTGGCTAGTTAGCCTGCACTCCGAACAACTTCATTATGGTTGACCATCTGGATATCCCATTGGTGTGCTTGCAGTTGGGCAAATACTTCCTTGGTGGTCATCTTTGATAAATCCTTCTCCTTTAGGCTCGTAGTTTTAACAATCCAATCTTCTTGGGCATTTTTGAAAGAATCTTGGCATTTAGATCAGCAACTAAATATTCTCTACCCAAATTTTTCAACTCACAGACAATAGCATTGAAACTAGCTTCCATAGATTTGATATTCTAATCACGAAGCATTTGAAAGGGTTCATACTTATCCACGCAAATTTGCATCTTATTGAGATTCATTTGGTCGGTTTCCTTGCAAAGGGTGCTAAGAAAATCTAATACTTGCTTGGCATTGTCGTATTCAAGGGCTTCTTCGACCAGAGCTTCTGGTAGGGATGCCAAGATCAGCTCGTGTGCTATTGGATCCAGGTGAGCACGGGCCTTGTCTTTGATTGTCCACTCAGTATATGGCTTCTCAATGATCTCTCGGCCATCAGTTCCTCCGAGTTTGACGTTGACTTTGGTGATCTTCAGAGGTACGTTTGCTATCACCTCGCCCATCTCCGGGTGGATATTCTTTAGTATAATCAGCGACCTCTTCTTCCACATATTGTACTTCTCTGTTGAGTACTTCGGAAGCTTTGTAATGTTCATCGTCTTGATACCTTAGCTAAATCACATAAATAAGTGCAAGGAAATATGGATTTAGTCCTAAGCGACTCTACAATGACCAGTCTATAAGGTATGACCAGTCTTGATACCATTTGTTAGTCCCGAAATCAAAGTAGTTTTGTATGCAGTGAAAGTATTAATATAATTACACTTCTGAAAACTGAAAGTCAGCTTTCAGTTTTTAGTTTTCAGAAACTCAGTTTAGCTCGAATATAGTTTAAATTTCAAATTCAAGTATACACTTCAATACTTAGAAAGTATTGAAGGTTTCAAATAAGTATGAAAACTTAAATTGTGGAAACTTGAATAAAGAAGTGAAGTGACACAGGATATTTATAGTGGTTCGGAACCTCAAGTCCTACGTCTACTCTTTGAAACATAATTCGGAATCAACTAAGTAATAGATTACAAACTCCACACGATCTATAATAGCCCGTCGGATGCCAATGTCCTTCGGCCCGCTATGTCACTCGCCCTGGAACTTGGTCGTTAGCTTCCTTGTTCAATCTGAAGTGAGGACGCACCTTGCAGTCTTCAAACAGGAAAGTTTGGATGTTTACTATTCTTCTCAGAACTTCGGTGTTCGACAAAGCCCGTAAGAATTAGAATTCTGGAGTGGAAAACTAACAGTTGTGCTATGTTTATTACTTGAAAAGTAATAAACACCAAGTCATTAACTTTAACTTGGAAAGCGTAAGCATCGTGTTTAGACACACGAAGTATTCAGAAAGCTTTAATTAAAAAGTGAAGCATCGTAACTTAGCCTGACACAAAATTTCAGAGAGCTCTTGTGAGCTTTGATTCTGGCAGAGTAACGCCTTGCTCTTTTCGAAAGATTCAGGTAGTCTCCACTGAAATGGTTGTCTGCTATTTATAAGTAGATGTGGTCGACATTTGAATTTTGTTCGTTAGTGACAAGAATTCAAACATTAGAGATAAACATTTTATCTTCCAATCATCGACATTCTTCTTTGATCTGTTATGCTCTGAGATCTACTTTTCACTTTTTGCAGTGTACTTTCACCTGCTTCTTGTCAGACTTAGTTTCAGTCTGAGGAATCTCAATTGAAGTTCCTCGTACTGATTTTTTTATCGACACTTTAAGGAATCTTGAATATGACTTTGAGTTCCACTTGGATTCTTTTTGTCTCGTTGCTTTTCACGTGCACTTTAAGTTCTGAAGTTGAAAACTGAAATTCCCAAATTTGAAGTTTTAAGTTTCTGCTTTCCTTCAATGAAAAGTTAATTTCCAGAAACTGGCTTACTGGACATTTCAAGTTTCAAGTTCCCAAACTTGACTTCAGCTTTTCAAGTTTCTTCGAATCTTCGCTTTAAGTTCTGAAACATGACTTCAATATCTCGAGCTCTTTTCAAGTTTCAAGTTTAGAAAATTAATTTTTGTCTTCCTTCAGAAACTAAGTTTCTGTCTTCTCGATGCTCAGCTTCCAGTTTCTAGTTTCTATTACAACTCGATATATCCTATACAAGGATTACATGTAGAAATATAATAGAAACTTAAAGCTAGTTTTGACACACCAAAACATCAAAATAAAGGGTGAACTGAAACTCAGTTTCTAACATTCACACTTGTTTTCTTTATTGTTAACAAAGAGTGGGCGTAGGAACACTTATGCTTCCAAAGTACTATAAACTTTTATTTTATTTACTTGCTTTAATATTTTTTCCATTGCATTACACCTATCCACTAATTTAAACCCGATAAAAAAAAGTTGTTCGGAATTAATGCTACTGCCTCACAATTTTTGATGTGTTGAACCAAACAAATAGTTAGTTAGTTTGTCCAGAACTTGTTGGAGTAATTCCAACATTGTAACCTTATATAGGTTAACTGTGTTATAATATACTAGCACTTATCGTTGTTAAAGCAGCGGAAGTCTATCTTAATAAATGAAACGGAATGATTAAGTATCTTGAACTTAGTCTCTTTCACAAATGTTTAGCTCGAAGGTAGGAGTTAGATTGTTTCAGATAAACTCTAGCAACTTGAGGTTGCTAGGTTTTAAATCAACAGCAGAAACAATAAAACAGTAACAAGAGCACAAGTTTTATAGTGGTTCAATCCTTAAAGATCTACGTCCACTCTTCAATCGAACACTGAGAATTCACTAAAAAGATATGTTCAAGTACATGGAATCGCCTATCTCCTATAGCAGGTGGTGAGCTTTCGAGCCAGCCACTACAAAGCTATCCTTCGTTACTTGGATCTTTCGGTCAATAGCTGCAGCTAAGTTAAGGGTGCACCTTCGTAAAACTTGGCCTTACTAAAATGAAAGCTTTATAGTTTCTTCTGAACTCTCCTGTGGGTTTTGGCAACAACCCGTCGGAGTCAATCTCTTTTCAGAGATGTGACTATTGGATGCTTCCTAGGATGGAAGTTATCCCAATGATTAGATTATTGAGCAAAGTCAAGGAATCTCTTCAATATAGTCAGATATTCAATGAGGGGGACACTACGGTTGTTGAGAGCTTTGGATTCTTCTCTTTAAGGAGCTCTCAACTTACTACTCTCTTTTTGCTTTTGTTCGCTTGTAAAAGGTATCTTTTGCGATTTGTAGTTGTGTGTTGTAGTAGAGCAGTAGTAGTCGTGAGGGGTCTCTCTCTTGTTTGGACTTCTCTTTTATATCTGGAGATTCAAACTTTGAATCTCCAAGCCGTTAGACACAACGTCTCTTTTGTCCAAAAGAGCTACTTGCTTTTTGTCCTTTCCGGCGTATACAGTGCCTTTTTACCTACTTCGGGAAGGCTATTCATCCTTAGATGTATCTTTTGTCAGAACGGTAGTATTAGAAAGTGTTTGCTGAATATTTTCTTTGCTTAGCATTCTATCGGAGAAAGCTGGGAGTACTCTGCTAAGTACTTCGACCTTTGACTGCTGAACATTTCTAGCATTCTGATTTGTATCCAATTGTTGACTCCTCAGCAATTGTGTATTTAGCACTTGGGTCTTGATTCCTTATTACTATTGCTTCTAGCAATCTTCTGAGCAAATAGTGAATGCTGACTCCTTCAGCATTCTGCTAACTTTTTTTCTTCTGACTGTTGAGTAAGTACTCCTAGCAGTCATATCTTCAACATATGACTACTAACACCTTAGCAGTCAATCTTCTAGCACTTGTCTGCTATTTCCTTAGCAGTCATCCTGTCTGCTAATGTCTCTAGCAATCTTATTATCTGCTGAGAACGTTCCTAGCATCCAGAATTTTCAAAGTCTTTGTTTCAACTGCTGAATCCTTCAGCAGTCTTCCGCACAACTCGAAATATTTCCTAAATAGGACTTTACATAGAGTTGCTAGACCATCTAGATTTCAACAATGATCGACCAAACTAACTGGGGATTTGATTCAACAAAACCTTTACAATTTGATCTACAAGGGAGATTTACAACATAAATCAAGGAATATTTTCCTATCAATTTCCCCCTTTTTGGTGCGATCAAAGCTTATTATCAATTGCTGAATCTAAGAAGGAAAAATTTCTGAGTTTACAAGAAATTCTAAGTATCAGAACTATTCTAGCAGTCTAGCTCAGAATTTAACCATCTTGATCCTAACAAGATTGGTTTTAAATAAATTCCCCCTCAATAAATGCCTGGAAATATTCTCTATTAAAACACAAGTAAAATGCTTTTTAGGAATATGCTAAAATCTAGCACCCAATCAATTAGCAAGCATTTACTACCAATCACAAAACAAATAGCTCAGCATCCACATGCAATTTCGTTGAATACACGAATAGTGTATATCAACTAAGACACGCAAAAGATCAAAAGTGGACAATGAGTAATTGTCTAAGTCTGATTAAGTTTCATACATATGATTGAGAGATTGTACAAGTACATCGAAACTGAAAAGGACAAAAAAAAGATTACAAGAATCTTGCTTACATTATCAATTCGGCTCAAGAGTCGGGAGCAGGCTTCTTGTCATATTCATCGAATTTTTTCATAGCCATTTGCATGAACTTGTCATATAGAGCTTTGCTAGCTTCTCGATCAGCAGTCTCCCTCTCCAATTTTTTAGCAAGTTTCTCGCTCTCCATCTCTATCTTCCTTAGCTTCAACTCCATCTCCTTCTTTTTTAGTTCCTCATCAGCAAGTCTCCTTTCTTCTTCAGCAGCAGCAATCTCCTCCTCTTCATTCCTTCTTTTCTATGCTTCAGCAATTATCCTCTCTTCCCCCTCTTTGATTGCAGCCAAAAAGGTGGTTGAGAAGGAGGTAACACTCTGCGCAAGCTTTTGCTGGGAATCTGCAACTTCCTCTTTCATCACTTCCATGTCATGTTTTACCTCTAATACTTCGCCTCTTACATCCACGACCTCCTTCCTTACATCAGCAACATCCACTGCCACTTTCTGAAGGACAAATTGTACTGCAGCATCGACATAAGAAAGAAAGTCATTGGAGCTTACCGATTGTGCATGTAATGAAGAATCTGCTAGCACCAACTCTCGGCTTGCAGTAGAATCATGAGTATCAGTAAGATTTTCAGCGTCCATGTGCTGCGTGGCTTCTTCCATCGCCATAGCAACTTCTTCGTGTGCCTGCAAGTACTCGGCTATGCGCTCTGCTTCCTCTACTCTTCAGGCCTTCGCTTCCGCCTCAGCAAGTTCAGCAGCTCTCGCTTCATCGGCATGGGCAACCAAGTACTGAGCTACATCTGTTAGTTGCTCGGCCTCTTCTAAGTTCCAGGCCTCCTCCATGGCCTTAGCAAGCTCAGCAGCTTTAGCTTCCTCTAGCTCAGCAGCGCGCGCAGCGGTTGCACCTCCAGAATGTCATCTTCTAGGAAATGAGTAATCATTTTCTCCTCGGGATTTTGAGAGATGATTAACTCCCGGCTCTTATTCTTTTCAAGCTCCTCTTGCTCACGCGCAGCAGCCATCCTGGCCAGTAATCTCTCCTTCTTCTGAGATTCATACTCAGCTTGACATCGTCGGTACTCATCAGCTGCTTTGGCCTGGCACTTAGATAGTTCAATTCTAGCATCGGAATGACCATCTGGAGCAAAGCCTGACTTTGGCAGACTTTGGGAGGTTGAGAACATCCGATGGACTCGGATAGCCTGAAGTCTTGTAAGAACTTGCTTATCAGAGAATTGCTTGGTCCCGGGTGCTTGATCTATCCAATCGTTTGCCCATTGTTCTTCCTTTCTCCAGAAGTTGAGCCCCTTGGTTGTTATGACCAGCATCCTTTCTTCAAAACATAATTGGTGCATGACGTAATAAAAAAATTTCCATCGCCTGAACTCAGTGCTTAACAACTTCCCTTCCTTTGTCGTCTCATCCAATTCAACATAGAAGATGTTGAAAATATCGTGCTCTATCTCAGCCAAAACAAATTCCTCAATCTCGGAAAACATAGAAAAGAGGTCAGCATTTACCTCTGTATCAAGAAAAACGGGAACACACCATTGAGCTACTCGTCGTGTTTTGAATCTGCGCCCTTGAAGTCATTTGATGGGAATTATGAGTGCTTCATTGGTGCCGGTCGGGATCCTCCTAAGGAATCTTGCATCATAAACATCTTCAGATTCGCTATCGGAATTAGAATCCGAATAACATGAACCCAAAAAGCCTTGATCATTATCTTCGTCGTCCTGCATCACCTCAGTAGATGACGGAATATCCGTGCTAGTCCTTGCTTCAGCATCCGGAACCTCAGCTCCACCGCTGTTGGGCGTCTCCTCATCATTCTATGAAATGCTAGCAATTTGCTCAGCATTCTGTCCTGATCCAGAAGTTCCGACATCCATATCCTGAGCAGATTGAGCAGTAGGTTCCCGAATAAGAATTCCTCCTTGACCTTCAGGACGCTCAGAAGTATCAAAGACTCCTGCCACCAACAGCGTGTGTAAGTCCTTGTCGGACAAGGCATCGTGCTCTGGCAAAGGAGTGGTGATGGGAAGCTGAACATCTAGTTTCTGTAGGATTTGAGTCTACAATAGACAACGTGAGTTGTCATTTATTTCTTTAGCCGTTTGGATCATTCTTAGGGTATCAAAACAAACCATATTGAATAAACCCTATGCATGCTCCTAATATTTAATTGCAAAGGGATGGATCTACGGAATACCTGAATCCAGCGACTGATATACAAATCTAGATCGATGACGGAGACAATGGAGAAGTAGATTTGCATGCGGGATCGATCCAAGCTATCCTGTTCCAACAGATCTGATCTTCTAATTTGTTCCCTTGCTCCTCGGAGATCTGGTGAGGATACGCTACCGAGTTGAATCAGAGATCCGGAGGAATCGATCAATTCCTCCCAATGAAATAGTCATCGCTCCTCTCTCTCTCTTCTCACAAAATTGTGTGTATTGTGTGTGTAGATCTGATAGAGAGGGGGCTTTTATAGTGCTAGGGTTTATAAAACCCTAACCCTAATGGGCTCTGAGCAGATTGTAGGCCAGACTAGGGACCAAATACAAATAATAAAGTGGGCCCTCTTTATTAATTAATTCCATGTCCAAACCAAAATATAATTAATTAATAAAACATTGTTTTAACCTTCACCACGGTAACAATGCTGACTCACCCCTTTATTACCACTTGATATGGAACGAATTGCATTAAACTTGAATGATCCACATATTTAGGGTTCCGAACATTCATTAATTAATTTGGCTTATGACAATTACCCATAATTAATTAATCTCTTGTTTCCTGATTAGTGCCACTCACTACTTTTCACTTATGCCTGAATTAAATAATTCAACTTGCAGGGTTTAGCATAATGAACCTTGTGAGTTCCTCAGGGAATGTCCCCATCCTAAAGCGGATATGATTACCTTCATGTCCGGTCTAAGTAAGCCACACACAAACCGCCACACCCAAGATGCAGGTATAAGAGTACATGAAAGACTCGCCACCATAGCAAGTCAAAGTGTGGTCAACTTATGTATGCCCCTTAGCCTTCCATTAGGTTTAAGATCATAACAAGTATC